>MU734197.1:6690-17515 GCA_026770625.1 Nicotiana glauca | reverse complement strand
GTAATGTCAAATATGACTTGTGTGCAAAATTTGAAGTCAATCAGACGTGATTTGATAGGTTTCGGCATCGAAAATAGAAGTTGGAAACTTCAAAGTTCATAAAGCTTGAATCGAGGTGTAATTCGTGATTTTAGCATTGTTTGATGTGATTTGAGGCCTCGAGCAAGTCCGTAATGTGTTTTGGGACTGGTTGCTATGATGGTTTGGGGTCCCGGGGGCCTCGGGTGGATTCCGGGTGGTTAACGGATCAAAATTTGATTTTTTGAAGAGCTGAGTTGCTGGTGTCTGGTATTTCCGCTTCTGCGGAAATGGGACCGCAGAAGCGGCTCCACAAAAGCGAGCAAAATAATCGCAGAAGTGGTTTTGTGCTAAGGCTTGGGGGACTGCAGATGCGGTCAAGGCTCCGCAGAAGCGGGACCGCATCTGCACAGGAGAGGTCACAGAAGCGGAAAGGCTGGCTTGGGGAGGAATCGCAGAAGCGGTTTCTGGACCGCTTAAGCGGGACCGCTGATGCGGATTGGGTTCCGCTGAAGCAGAAATTGGCTGGAGCTTGGGGATCGCAGGAGGGAAAATTTGTCCGCAAAAGCGGAAGCGCGGAAGCGAATATATTTTCGCAGAAGCGAAAATAGCTGGGGCGGTGATGTTGTTTTAAGTCGGATTTTTGAGTTCATTTCTCCCATTTTTCATGGCTTGGGGGCGATTTTGGAGAGCTTCAAAGAGGGATTTTCACCATCAATGTTAAGGTTAGATATTCCCACCTATTATAAGTTAAATGCATTGATCATGTATGAGATTAAGCATGGGAATTAGTGTAAATATTGGGGTTTTGGTTAGAAACCTAGAAAATTATAAAACTTAGATTTTAGCCACGATTTTGAGAAAAGAAGTAGGAGACAATTATATATTTGAGTTCCTAAGGTCATGGGTAACTTTTATCTTCGAAATATTTCGGATTCCGGGCACGTGGGCCTGAGGGCATTTTGGTCAACTTCTCATTCGGGGTTAGGAATGGTTATAAATTGAGTTGTAAGGTATAGTTGAGCATATATTAATGGATTTGTATGATCATTGGTTAGTTTTGGCGCATTGTGCATTGGTTCAAGCCTTCGGAAGGATGTAGAATGCCGGTTGCGAGTCTTCGGAGCGAGGTGAGTCTCTTTTCTAATTCTGTGAGGGGGAATTTACCCCATAGGTGAGTAAAATGGTTATGTGCTCCTATTTGTGGGGGCTACGCACGCACGAGGTGACGAGAGTCCATGCGTAGCTACTATTATGCTATTGTCCGGGTAGTTAGGACTCAAAAGCATGTATACGTGGATGAATTGTGAACGCATTGGTAGCTTGAATTGCTTAACTCNTTGAATAAATATTTCCCGATAAATTCTTATGTGACTGATTGAGCATGTACTTTATGTGTGCCTGCGTCGCATGGATGATCCGCGAGCAGGATATGTGTTTAATTATGGAACGGGCCGAACGCCTCGGTGATAATAGATGCATCTATGGTTCGTGCCGCTCGACCCTCGGCAGTGCACAATTTACATTCTGTTGGAGCGGGCCGTCGACCTCGGCGTGATTTGCGCATGTTTATTTATTACTTGGAAATTTGTAAATGTGGAATTGGCCCTACGTGGCTTTATATGAACTGATGAAATAATAAAGGATAAACCTTAGAAGCCCTTGATTTATTATTGGAGGTGTTTACCTGTTTTCTGGCTTCACAACTTGAACTTTTATATAAATCCATGATTTCCCCCGCACTTATAGAATATTGCTATTTGACCTCTAGTGAGTGTCGGAATTGGCCATCTCGTCTCTACCCCTTCGGGATTAGGCGGGATACTCACTGAGTACATGTTGATTACGTACTCATACTACACTTCTATGCATTTTTGTTGCACAGGTACTTGATGCATTAGCGGCCTACTGGGCACAGAAATACGGACGATTCGGGGACTAGGTGAGTTGCAGTATGCAAGGCGGCCCGCAGCTCTTTAAAGTCCTTTCTAGTAACTGTATTTCTTTTCTGTCCATTGTATTCCGGACGGATGTTGTGCTGTATTTTATGTCTTTATCAGTAGTCGCTCATGCACTTGTGACACCGGGTTTCTGGGAGGGTTTACAACGTATTTGTTCTAACTATTATTGTTTAAATTTGAATTCTAGTAGTGAATTATTATTTATAAAAATGGAAGGAAAAACCCTAAATTTTTAAAAGTATTAAAAGAGGAATTAATTGATGAGTTAGTTGGCTGGCCTGACAGAGGTGTCCGGCGCCACCACGACCCTTAGTGGATTTTGGGTCGTGACATCCACCATAACTTCTCCATTTTTGATGGTCGGTGCAATGAAACTGAGATCCATACCTTTTGCCGCCATTTTGTTACCCGCAAATAATTTCGCCCAATTCTTCTACTTTTGCTATGTTGTTGCATTCTGATTTTTAGTTTCTTCCGATTTCCTTTCGTTACTTAGTTCCTCACCTCCTATTTCAGCTGATTTCCTCATGCTTTCATCAATTGGTTGAAGTAGACTATGATTTGCTTGCATGATATTTTTTCTTTGATTTGAACCTCGTTCCCGTGTTTGTGGTATAGGATTAGCCATTTCCTTCTCATTCCTCACTGTAGAACTTATTGCATGTGGAGTTTTCTGAGCTTCCTTCGTGGTCGTCAATGGAAGCCACTGTTCCATTGGTGTTGTGCCAATAATTCTCGTTTCTGATCCTTGAGCCTCATCTTCCTGTGATTTACCAGCTTCCTTGTTACTCCTCGCTTGCATTTCCGTCGTGATTTTCCTGGGTCTTACTCTCCCCATAATTATCCGGCACACGTTAACCAGTTCATGCTAACATACATTGAGAGAATTTTTTTTACTACCTAACTGCCTCACACTATTAAGAGTATCCAACTCCTTATAACTAGAATCTTTTTTATATTGTTGGAACCTTGTAACTGCCAAAGTGTTATCATTTTGAACTTGTTTTAATCCATACTACATTGATTCATAAGCACTCAACTATCTTCAAGTACTCATAAACTATCTTCATAAGTTCAGTATGTGCTATATTTTGCATCTTGAAATACTAAACTATCTTCATATTTATTGACAATATATTTTCCTATTGTCCAATGTCGATGTCATAAGTTGAATGTGCTATATTAATTTGAAGACAATAGGACTGTTTTGTTAACTTGAATCAAACGATCATTATGCCTCACTGTTTTTTGAAGGGTTTTCTATACCCCTGTGTTGTGTCATCAAACTCTAATTTTGCTAATACAAGACCCCAGGTAATCTAGAAAAGGTTCATAAAAAATAAAAAAAAAGATTCAAAAAATAATAATAATTTCATTTATTAATATTAGATTGTATGATAACATCACCAATACATAATTAGAAATATAAAATCAAGGAGAAATACATAAATGGCCCCTCCAAGTTGTCCACGACGGTCATTTGAATACCTCAACAGACCTATTTATCAAGTAGACACCTCAAGTTATTTTTTAGTGTATCACTTAAATCCTTTAAAGTGACATGAAAAAATGTGTGTAGCACACTCGCCTTGAAGCAAGTGAAACCTTTCAAAAATATATTTTTTTCTTTTTCTTTTTTTAATTTAATTGGTGGAGCCCACTTTTCCTAACCCTTTCTTCTCCAAATCATCCTACCTTCTGCCCAAACAAACCCATCTGCAAATCATCTGAACATATTATGCCATTTTCACCGCCTCAACTTCTCATTCAATCATCCATAAACACTATTCGCCACCTAGTTTCAACACTATCTGCTTATGACAACACCACCTAAACATCTTCAGCAACAAAAACCGTTTTTGTTGTAAATTTTCAAAAAATAGTTCTGACAAGATATTGCAGAAGCAAAATTAGACATTGGCTCATTTGACACTTCATTAGCGAGTGTAAATCACGTATATGATCTGTTGCACTCGGGTATTTATTTGATCTGGTTAATGGACACTTGAAGTGTCTAAATGGTAAAGGGTTCAATTGAGGTGTTCAAATGACCGTTGTGGACAACTTGGATGAGCCATCTATGTATTTCGCCTAAAAATAACACCATAAGGGGTAAACAACTTCATAGACTATTAGGAAAACATCACCATAATCAAAAAGACAATATGAGATAAAACTTCATACTCCGTGGACTACTCAATATTCTGGTTCACGGAAAGAGACTTTGAGGTTTTGAAGGCGGATTCGGTTTCACTAGTGATAACAATGATAGAATTGCTCTTAGCTCCATTCTGGACTGATGGTGTGGGCATATCGTCAAGCATAGTATAGAGTGAAGTTAGGGGATGCTCCTCCAACATCACACTTTTTAGGTAATCAATGCTTGAATCATGAATCACCCTCTCAATCAATTCATTAATCTCACGCTTCAGTTTGCTATGGTGAGTCATGGAGCAGTCGTTCAATAGCTTTCTTGGTCGGAGTCCTGTCCATCGTTATGCTTAGATTTAGTAGTATTTTCAGTTTGATTGTTTTGTGTAGATCTAACATATTTCACTCAAAATATATAGGGAGGACTATAATCTCTCAATTATAATAGCCATTCCACTTCCCGGTAGGAATTAAAGTCTCTTTATAGGGACCCTATGCAATCATTACACTTCCCAATAGCCATATCCGCTCCTCCATGCGGACATTACACATCCTAGCAGCCCCTTTCACTCCTCCATGCATTTATTGCACTTTTCAGTAGCCCCTTCTACTCTTTTATGCAACCATTACACTTTCCACTAGTCTATTTCACTACTCTATGCACCATTACACTCCTCCATGACTACAATTAATTCGAAGCTTGTCTTTAATTTATCCATCCGACTATACAGATTGTGGATTTTTTTTAAACTTATGCTCAATAGTGGCAGTTAGGGGTGGGCGTTCGGTACTTCGGCACGGTATTTATGAATTACGGTTCGATACTTCGGTATTTGGTATATCAATTATACATACCAAATACTGTACCAAAGTAGTTCTGTACGGTTCGGTACGGTTCGGTTTACGTGACAAGCAGTGGCACTATGCCACTAGTGATTCGGTGAAGGAGTGGTAATTTGCATACCAGATTCGGTAAATAAAAACCTCAAATACATACGTAGAATAAAAAATTAGAATAGCACATGTCCATGGGAGGTTATTCTGATTCACATGCAGGCATCATTTTATATGATAAAAATTAAGGAAGCTAAGACAAAACTATATACTGGAATGAGATATAAAAATCTTTGCACCATTGTTTGGTAACTTCAGATTCATATTGCTTCTCAGAAATGGTTGAGAATTTGGAGAAAGTTGCAAAACTCAATGCTTTCTATTAGTTACAAGAATGTTATTAGAGCTTAAAGGGTCTCTTGGCGTATTATATCTTCCATTGAGCAAAAAGAAGAGTCAAAATGGAAACGAAAACAATGTGAAGTTGATTAAGGGATAGAGGCGGAAGGTAAAAGAGGAGCTGTCCAAAATTTGCCATGATATTCTAGAAATCATGGACAAACATCTCATTCTATAACGAGAAGCTACTGTCTTTTATTACAAAAATTAAGACTAATGTTTAACAATCCATTCTAATTGTTCGGTATTTCGGTATACCGAAATATCGAAACCTCATTACCGAAGACCGTACCGAAATATCGAATAACCGAAAAAATTAATACCGAATTATACTGAAATACCGAATAAACTGATACCGAAATACCGAATTAATTCGGTCCGGTTCGAAATTCAATTTTTCGGGTTTTATGCCAACCCCTAGTGGCAGTGCACTTCATAAGTTTTATCTCATAGTCTTTGTCACTCCTCCTTTTTTATAAATCTACCCCGAATGATAAATGTATAAGGGAGTTTTTCCATTTAAAGTGACATTATTCGAAATGGGATTCTTTATTTATTTTTTAGAGTTGCCACTTGGGATAGGATTGGCTTTTGGTATCCCAAGTCACCGGTTTAACTTACATTCCAAATCGAGGAGAATTGTCAACTTCCCAATTGGAGTCTGCGAACCAGAAATTCTGAATAAGGAATTCTGTTGACCCGAGGGAAGGTGTTAGGCACCCCCAGATCCCGTGGTTCTAGCACGGTTGCTTAAATTATTATAAATGGCTAAAATCTGTTTTTTTATACATGTCATCCTAAAGTGGAATTTTAGAATTATTTAACCGCTTTTAGTTTAAAATTTTTTAAGAAAGTGAACGTCGTTTAAAAATGTATTTTTGGATCACGTCACATGAATGCACCCGTATCCTCGACACGTTCTTATTCAACGTTTTGGAATTTGGATTTGGGTTGTATGAAATGCACACCCGTATTTAAGAAGGTAAAATTATTAAAAGCGCACCTAAAGTGACTAACGGGTTATTATCTTTGCGGGAGGCTGTGAAATTCGCTAAACGGCATGCCCCAAATTCTAAGTATTTTAATATAAGTATTTAAAGAGAGCCCCGCAATTTATGCATTTTATTTGGCAAGTCTTATCTCATTTTTTTATTTAAAGGTCATCCTAGAGTAAACAATAATTGTCTATTAAATTTGTCTCTAAAGAGTACTAATTAATTAATTTTATCACCGCTATTATTAAGAGTAATCAGGGAACTTGGACTTCCAGTTCAAGTCTACACTCTAACAAGAGGATAACCTCTTAATTCGAGCATTCTACTTAACTAGCGAGCCCTAAACCCAAATTACCAACTTAATATTATGAAGTCCAACCCTTAGCATTTTGGGCCTTGAAGGTTTGGCCCAGGCGTGTGAAAACATCTTCTTATGAAATCAGATCGCGTTGGGACTCAGATTAACTGACTCAACATACTAGGCCTGTTGTTGCACAACCGACCCCAATTTAACAAGCCCAAGCCTTACGAGAAGCAGATTGAAGGAACACTGGGTCTGTAGCTATATCACAGGCCCAGTAAATCTCTAATAGACGTGTGATGCTGTTTGGGCTTCCATTGAGCCCAAATTTACCATTAACCTTGGCTCTAGGCCTATTCAACAGGCTGTGTAATTACAAACTGTGCTGATTCCTATTTATTTACTTATTCTTGTTTATCTTTCTCAATCTAAAACAAAATTGCAAGGATTTTATCAACTCTTAAATTATCAAATAACATAAAACACCACACGAGTAATAATATACTTATTCGTTTTTGACTTGGCCTACTACACAAACGAACTAGCTAAATTATATCAAAAGACGAGTGACTGAAACAAAAATGGATATACACACACTATTTTTTTTATACTACTGAGCATGTTGTCCTAAGTCTAAATCAATATTTCGAATGTTCAGTTACTAACTACAAGTGAAGATCTGAGATCAGTTTCTTATGCTATTTGCTTAACATTGAAAGCTAAAATACTTACCAAATAAAATTATACTAAGCTACTGAATAATCAACAGTCCTATACATATTATCAGCCTCATAACAGTCCCAATTAATTTCAAAACAGTCCTGATTAGACAGTCCATGGCCTATTGTTTCATGTCAATACAAACAACAGCTTGTAGATATGTGATTTTTGACCCTCCCCAAGATTTTTCATCTTTTAGGGTAAAATATTTAGTTTAGGTCTAATATAGCTATTTCAGCTAATTTTGACCCTTTTGCTTTTATTTCGTCACAAAATAAAAATTTATAAAATATATATATATATATATATTTGAGTTTATGTATTTCTCATAAACTTGAAAAATACAAAAATAACACCTTATTTTATCTTTAAATAATTTCGAAAATTACAAAAATAGTTTCATTAATATTTTGTAGTCATTTTAAACTTAAAATATATATATATATACAAAAAGTATTACTTTATATTTTTATCTTTATATAAAACAAAAATTACACAAAAACATAGTTTTGTTTTAATTGTTAGTCTCATTTTAATAGTTATTTTGCTTATGTATGATTAATTAAATAAGATCGTGTTCTTATTCTCGATTGCGGGAAAAGAATAACATTCGGGTTCAAACAACCCATTTTAGGCCCAAAATTCGGACCTAACCCAATACCCATACCCAACCCCACTACCCTAAACCCCAGAGTAGTGGGAGACACCTTTTACACATTTTGTGCAAGGATTTACGGGAAAAGAAAAGACAATACAATATACAATACACACATTACACAGCCTAACGGGAGGGGGGTTTAATATTTTTGAGGAGATCAGATTTTTGAAGGGGGTGAAAATAAACAAACACACAGAGAAATACAATAGACAGAAGCTCACGTTTTTAGCAAGGAAAAAACGTGACTGTTTCATCTTCTTCTTCATCAATAAACCAACGAAAAACCCTACAAAGAGAACCACCCAAACAGCCCTCCCGTCGTTGGACCTCCTCACCATCGCCATCTCCGGACTGTTACGTCCAAACGACCTCCAGTCCACGACCATACTGCCCGAAACCAGCAGACTTTGCTGCCCGTCGCTGACCGCCCAACAACCAGCTCACCTTCGACATTTCACGTCGACCACCAGTAGCGAACAGCTAAGCAGCGGACTCCTTCACGCCGCGGCTGCTTCGTCTTCCTCACTGTCATGTCAAAACCTCCAGCCAACGACCCTCCATCTCCTTCTTCTTCAACTCGCCGGAAAACACCATCCTCAAACTCATCGAGGTCTGTCCAAGTCGTCATTTCTGTTTGTTGTTCGAACTCGTCGATTGTCGCTTTAAGTCGGTAGCTCAGTCAGTGGTATTCCGTTCCTTAGGTTGTGATTCCGTTCGAGTTCGTCGAGTTCCGTAGGTGTCGAGGTTCTGTCCGTTGGTTTCCGTCGAGGTTAGAAGGTTACTGTTCTTCATCCTTTGTTTCATTTCGTTTATTTCTTATATTATGGTTCAATGTGAATGAGAATATGCGATATGGACGTATTTCAATAATATACTATCTCTGTTAAAATATTTTTTTTATGGTTAATTACTGCATATGCTTAATGTAAATGTGAAAACATATTGTGAGTTTTAGTTTTTTTTTTACAAGAATGTTTATTTTTGTGCATATATTTGTGTTTAATAATTATACAATTTAACATCTAGTGAATTGTCGCTGCATATGTACTCATGTATATTGTGTACTCTCATTGTAATAAGTATGTAAATGTTGAGTTAAAAATCATGACTACTAGTGTTAAGTCTGATTTTTTCATTTTTTGAATTAACAGAAGTTGGGTTTAATGATGGCATGATTTGTTAGTGGCTATGGGTACGGTTCCCGTGACGTAGTTGTAATGTTTAAATTCTAAAATTCGGGGGTACATTTCATGTAACCCGAATATAACGACTCTGGATAATCTCAGTAAATAAATTAGGATTTCTCTTTTTTAGAGACAAACAAAGTAGAAAATAATAGTTGCTTTTAGGATTCGCCATTTAAAATAATAAATTGAGACGAGCCTTGCCAAATAAAATACATAAATTGCGGGGCTCTCATAAATATATATATTAAAATACTTAGCTTTCGGGACGGGCTGTTTAGGGAATTTTACGGCCTTCCCCAAAATAATAATGTGTTAGTTTCTTTAGGCGCGTATTAATAATTTCACTTTCTTAAACTCGGGTGCACATTTATGTGACCCAAATCCAAATCTCAACGGAGTCGAAATATGTCAATAACCACTGGTACATTGATGTGACGCGGTTTGAGATGTGTTTTCACGACATTGCAATTCTTATAAAATAATAATAATTAAAAGCGGTTAAAAGTTAAAATTTGCACATAAGTTAAAGCATGTTATAAAATCAGATAAATAAGCCAAATATGACAGTTGAGCGACCGTGCTAGAACCACGGAACTCGGGAATGCCTAACACCTTCTCCCGGGTTAACAAAATTCCTTATCCGGATTTTCGGTTCGTAGACTGTAACACGGAGTCAATTTTTTCCTCGATTCAGGATTCAAACCGGTGACTTGGGACACCATAAATCTCTCAAGTGGCGATTCCAACTCTTAATAATAAATCCCGTTTCGATTGTCCTTTAATTGGAAAAACTCCTTTTACCACTCCCTTCGCGGGGTGCGGTAGCGCCAAAAGGAGGTGTGACAGCTCTGGCGACTCTACTGGGGATAAAAGACCCAGAACTTCGGTTCAGGATTCAGAATTCGTGCTTAGATATTTTGTTGTATTTGGTTTTGTTGATCTAATTTTATTTCATGTTCCATGCCAAATGTGCAAAATGTGCTTTTTAACGCTATGATATTATTTGAACTGTATATGTAAACTGTGCCGAAACCCTTCTCTTCTCACCTCCGGGGATGTGCTTACTGGTTGATACTCCCTATTCTATTAGTGTCAATACCCTGAAATAAGAAAGAGGTCGGACAAGTTACTAAGCCGAGTGATTTTTGGTTCCCGGTACGTTGCCCCCTCCTCGACTCGAGTTGTCCGCTCGGGTACACAGTTTAGAACACGTACCCAGGTTTTGAACTGTAACGACCCGATCAGTCATTTTGAGCTCTAGCGCGTCGTTCAGTAGTTGGAAGTCATGAACAACTTCATTTCAGGTATATTGACTTGTGCGTATGGTCAGAGTTGAATTTCGGGAAATTCATAGTCAAATTGGAAAGAAAATTTTTATTACGGCAGCCTTAAGTTGAATAAATGGCTAAGATTGGAATTTTGAGTAAACGACCTCGGAATAGGGATCTGAAAGTTCCAGCAGGTTCGTATGATAACTTTGGACTTGGGCGTATGTCCGGATTTGGTTATGGATAACCCGTGAGCATTTCGGCGTATATTGTTGAAGTTAGTATTTTAGAAGAATTTCATAAATTTGGGTTGGAAGGCATTTCAGTGTTATA
>MU734196.1:71773-131956 GCA_026770625.1 Nicotiana glauca | reverse complement strand
GGGGGAATAGCAAAGGCAATCACGAGAAACTTCAGCATTCTAGTAGACAGGCCTAAAGTAGCAAAGGCAATACGCTGAAGTTCTTTTGTCCTGGCTAAGATACTGAAGTTATTTAGTTCATTTGTAAAACTTCAGCACTAAAATAGCTGAAATTAGTTCATTTGTAAAAACTTTATCACTAAATAAGCTGAAGTTTTTTTTGTCCTCGATAAGCTTTTTCAAAAACTTCAGTAGAAGATGCTGAAGTTATTTAGTTCATTTGTAAAAAATTTCAGCATTATATAAGCTGAAGATTTTGAAAAAACTTTCTAACATACTAGATAAATAATTACCTTATTCTTTCATAGTTTATTACTACTATAAAATAATCAAATTGCCAACAATATCTTAATCATAAATTTTGGAAATAATAAATGTGAAAAGAATAAAATTACGTGGAAATATTTATAAATTATTGTCTACTAACTTATGTAATTATTAATAATTTATTTTTTTAATAATCTGATAAACATACTTATGACAATCATCCCATGAACTAAAGTTTCATATGTGATGACCCAAGCGGTCATCACTTATTTTAAATTAAATTCTATGGCTCCGAAGCCTTAAAAGCCTCATTTAGTGTCACCATGATTTGCGTGCCCAGTCTGGGCGCGTAGCTAGAAGCTTAAATATGAAAGTTTGTAAAAAATAATAAGTTTTAATTATAATATGAGTTAATTTGACTTCGGTCAATATTTTGGATAAATGAACCCGGACTCAGACTCGTAATTTGACAGCCCCAGAGGGTCCATAGGAAAATATGGGACTTGGGCGTATTCCCGAAATCTAATTCCGAGGTCATGAGCCCAAGAAATGAATTTTTAAAGGAAATTATTTTTCTAAAATTGTTAAGGAAATTTAAAATGAAATTTGATTAGAACGTATTGGTATCGGACCCGTATTTTCGTTCCGGCGTCCGGTACAGGTCTTATATATGGTTTAAGTCAATCTTGTAAAATTTGGTTGAAAACGGACGTCGTTTGACGTGATTCAGACTTAAATTGCTAAATTTTATACTTGATGAAGTTTGAGAAAAAAATCTTGATTTTGAGATTTGATTCATTGTTATTGAGGTTATTTTGGCGATTTGATCGCATGGATAAGTTCGTATGATGTTATTGAGTTAGTATGTGTGTTTGGTTAGGAGCCCCGAATGTTCAAGTGTGTTTTGGATGCGATTCGGGAAGTTTTGAACTTAGAAAAAATTACAAAAAACTCTGCAACAGGTGCCCAGGTCTGTTGTTCTTCGCGATAGCGTAGTCACTCGTGCAATCGCATAAGGTAAATGGGGACATGGGTATTTTTATCTATCGCGAATGCAAAGCCACAGTCGCGAACGCGGAGCCTTGAGGAATTGGTCATCGCGAACGCGACCTGTGTGAGTGAATGCGTAAGGTAAATGGGAGAGGGGGTCACCACTTGTGCATCGCGAACGTGACCACTGGTCCGTGAACGCGTAGGCTTGAGGAGCCCAAAGCTCCGCGAATGCGTGCCACATTTCGCGATCGCGAATGCCTGGCAGGCCTAACCCATTGCGAACGCGAAGGGTATATCGCGAACACGTAGAACACTTTTGCCCACTTATTTTAAAGTCTCAAAACCCATTACGGGATTTCATACAAATTTCACAAACTCCTTCTTCTCCAAAGCTCTTAGGCAGATTTTTGAAGCAATTCTTCACCATAATCTCTTGTGTAAGTAATTTTTAACTCATTTTCTTCATTTTCCATTAACACCCATTAGATTTCTAGGCCTAAATCATTTGAATAAGGGTAGAAAATTAGTGATTTGGGTAGAACTAGAGCTTTTTGATTAATTGTGATTTAGACCTCGTTTTGGGGTCGAATTTTGGAAATAAATATATATTTGGGCTCGTAGGTGATTTGATTTTGGTCCGAACCTCGTATTTTGACCAAGCGGGCCCGGGGTCGATTTTTAGGTTTTTGGGAAGAATGATTGGAAAGCTATAATTAAACATTGGAATTGTATTGTTTAGCATTTATTGATGTTTTATTAAGTCAATTGTGTATAGATTCGATTGGGTTGGAGCTGAATTTGAAAGAAAAAGCGGTGTTTGAGGCTTGAGTTGGTTGTGGAAGTTTGAGATAATTATTTGGTCTAACCTTAGCTTGAGAGATTAAGAGTCGAGTTCTATTTGCTACGTGATTTTTGTGAGTACGATGTATAAGCATGGTGACGAGTATCTATATGTTGTGTCTAGCATGACCGTGAGTCTTATAATATGATTTTCATGATTGCGTTGAATAATCTATGCTTTAAAAGTAATTTATATTTGTTGTGAAAAGCCAAGGAAGTAATTGTGACTTTTGAACATCGAGGAGCAATGTCTCAAGTTATATCATGAATTGTGAAAGTAAATGAGATGATTGAACCCTTTGGAGCATTGGCTCAAGTGGTAAAGCGAGTGTGAAGTAAAAGTGAAAAGAGAAAGAGTTATTAAAGTGTTTCCCTTGCCAGGATATTATTGCTTTATTGGTTATCTCCTGTGCCGGGATATTGATATTATTGATGTTGTTCCCTTGCCGGAATTTAATTGTTTAACTGTTGCTCCCTTGTCGGGATCCCTATTATAATCTTGTTATTTCCTCGCCCCATTGTTTGTGATTGTTGTTTGAGTGAGGAAGAGTGATAACACACGAAGGGTGATGCCATGCATTGTTGTTTTGTGAAAAAAGAGTATAAAGCATGAATGGTGATGCCATGTATGATTGTGAGGAAACAGTGTAAAGCACGAAGGATGATGCCGTGCCGCACGATGTATCATTTTGTGCCGATTCTATTGATTATATTGTGAGGAAAGAAAGTAAAAGCACGAAGGGTGATGGCGTGCACATTTTGATTATATTTGCTTTGGTGAGGACTAGAGTAAAAGTACGAAGGGTGACGCCTTGCATTTGTTGCTTTTGATTCATTACTGGTATACGAGTTATGTTATTTCCTTCGCTATTTGAGGTCATTTTACTTGGAAACTGTTATCTCCCCCATAACATGCTTCCCTTTCCCACATTGACAGGTTATTTCAGTATTTTCTTTTCCACTGTGTATATTTAAACTGCACAGATTTATTTGGTGGTATGGTCCTAGCCTCGTCACTACTTCGCCGAGGTTAGGCTGGACACTTACTAGCACATAAGGTCGGTTATGATCATACTACACTCTGCGCTATGTGCAAATTCAGGAGCAGCTTATGGACAGTAGTTGGAGGGCTTCCTTCACTCCACCCCGAGACCCAAGGTAGACTTGCAGGCATTAACAAGCCCTGGCGTCTCCCTCTATCTCTATTCCCTTTTTCATTTTCTTTTGTTCGGAAACAGTTTATTGTATTTTCTTCAGACCTTGTATGTAGTGATTCGTAGACAGTCTGTGACACCAGGTTTTGGGTATTTGAGGTTTTAAAAGTTTTAATAGACGTAGTCTTAAGATATATAATTGTTGACTTTCGCTTATTTATTTAAAATTCCGCTGTTATCATACTACCGCATGGTATTTGTTAAAAAGAAGAAATATGAAAGTGTATCAAGTAGTTAAGGTTGGCTTGCCTATCTCTCATTAGTAGGCGCCATCACGACTCCCGAGGGTGGGAAATTCGGGTCGTGACAAGGTGGTATCAAAGCTCTAGGTTACATGGGTTTCACAGTTCATAGACAAGCTTAGTAGAGTCAGAGGGATCGGTACAGAGACGTTTGCATTTATCTCCCAGAGGCTACAGAGTTAGGAAAAATCTCACATTTGTTTTTTCTTGTCGTGTGATTTGATTTCTCAATGCTAATTGAATTTCTACTCTGTTCTTTCGCAGATAGCGAGAACACGCGCTTCCTCATCTACCGATCAGCAGTCCTAGCCCCCAGCAGCTCCCACGAGGGGCAGAGGGCAAGGTCGAGGCCGTGCTAGAGGCCGAGACAGGGTCAGAGCTCAGCCCAGGGCAACAACACCCGTAGCAGAGCCTCAAGTTGATTTTGATAACGAGGTTCCAGCCCCAACAGTTTTGGTGGACCCAGATCAGGTCCCAGAAGGGTTTATTATTACCCCAATCCTTCAGGATGCTCTGGTCCGTCTAGTGGGCCTTATGGAGAGTGTCACCAGGGTAGGTTTACTTCCTGTAGCGCCAGTTGTCTCTCAGGCTGGAGGATAAGCTCAGACTCCTACTACTCGCACTCCGGAGCAAGTAGCTCCCCAGATTCAGCCTCTAGCAGCTCAACCAATTAGATTGGTTCGGCCGGGTATGGTAGCTCAGACTGGCGATGGTGCAGCCATGTCTACCGATGCTTTGGGGAGATTAGACAGGTTCACCAAGCTCTTCACTACTACCTTTAGCAGTGCATCTACTGAGGATCCCAAGGATTATCTGGACAGTAGTCACGAGGTTCTTTGGAACATGGGGATTGTTGAGACCAATGGGGTTGATTTTGCTACATTTTGCTTGTCTGGATCTGCCAAGACTTGGTGGAGGGATTATTGCTTAGCTAGACAAACATGATCACCAGCCTTGACCCGGGAGCAGTTCACACAGCTATTTTTGGAGAAATTTCTCCCTATTACTCAACGAGAGGCTTATCAGAGGCAGTTCGAGCGTCTCCAACAGGGATCCATGGCTGTCACCCAGTACGGGACCAGATTCATAGATTTGGCTTTCCATGCCCTTATTATACTTCCCACTGAGAGGGAGAGAGTGAGACGGTTTATTGATGGACTCATTCAGCCGATTCGTCTCCAGATGGCTAGAGAGGATGGGAGTGAGATATCCTTCCAGGAGGTGGCCAATGTGGCCCTGAGGATTGAGATGGTACTATCAAAGGGGGTGGTCATGGGGCAGACAAGAGGCCCCGTTATTCAAGCAGATTCAGTGGTACCTCGTCTGGAGGTAGAGATTCATGTGGTAGAAGCCATCCTCCTAGGCCTTTTTCAGTCAGCACTTCAGGTTTCTCACGGTGTTTCAGGTAGCCGTGGTCCCCAGATGCAGTATTTCGATCAGCAACCTTACAGTGCACTACCTTTTCCTATCAGTGCACCGCCGCTTCAGAGTTTTCAGGGTGGTCATTCAGGTCGTCAGGGCTAGCAGTCTCAGTAGCCAAGGGCTTGTTACACTTGTGGTGATCCGGGTCATATTGCCAGGTTTTGCCCTTGAGCATCGAGCAGCTCTCAGCATCAGGATTCTCGTGCCATGGTACAGGCACCAGGTGTTCCACAGCCCACCTAGCCAGTTAGAGGTAGGGGTAGAGGTGTTAGAGGTGGAAGTAGAGGTACTAGAGGTGGAGCTCAGGCCGCTAGAGGTGGAGGCCAGTCAGCAACAGGCCGACCCAGAGATATGGTTCGGGGTTGTAGGGCCCAGCCCCGATGTTATGCTCTTCAGGCCAGGCCCGAGGCTGAGGCTTCAGATGCAGTTATTATAGGTACGGTTCTGGTTTGTGATAGAGATGCTTCAGTGTTATTTAATCCAGGGTCTACGTATTTGTATGTGTCATCTTATTTTGCACCGTACCTGGTCATGCCTAGTGATTATGGGTGTGCATTCGAATCGGTTTATCGAAAAATCGAATCGATTATTTGTTATCAGTTTATCGATTTATTGATTTTGATTTCAAAATTTTTCTTATTGAGTTATCGATTTCGATTTTGATTTCGATTTTGTCCTCTTCGGTTATCGGTTTATCAATAAACCAATAAGAAATACTAAAATTTTTTTTACCCTTATTCTATAATACCCTTTCCTTTACCCTAAGTCCGTAACCCGATTATTTCATCTACCACATTTAAGGAATGATCATATTTAAAGCTCAAGGGAATAAAGTTCAAATTAATGGAAAATAGAATTAGCCGTGATGATATATTTTCTTTTTTTTATACCGTTGGAGTGTTGGTGGCATATATTTAATCCCTTACTTTAGTCTCGTTGCATGTGCTTGTTGACACAATTTTTATGTTATAAACGATGTTCGTCTTATTTTAGCTTCTTTTGGTCCATATTAGTTAGGCGTGTTTATAGCGATATACTTTCCGTGGAATCCCGCAATTTTCTTATTGGTGTAATCCATAACCGAATCGATAAGCCCCAAAAATTGATAAATCAAAATTGAAAAAATCGAAACCTTATTGAAACAATAACGATAAGCATATGTACAAATCCATAATCTATAAGTAATTATCTATAAGGTTCAAAATTGAATCAATAAAACAAATGCACACCCCTACTAGTAATTCATTGAGTGTTCTCTATGTGTCTACACCGGTGGGTGATTCTATTGTGGTCGATTGAGTCCATCGTTCTTGTATTGTGGTGATTGGGGGTCTTGAGACTCGTGTAGATTTGTTGCTTTTAGACATGGTTGACTTCGATATTATATTGGGGATGGACTGGTTATCACCTTACCATGCTATCTTGGACTATCATGCCAAGACTGTGACCTTAGCTTTACTGGGAATGCTTCGTATAGAGTGGAGAGGTACTCAAGGTCTTTCTACCCGTAGTGTTATCTCGTATGTGAAGGCTCGTCGTATGGTCGAGAAGGGGTGTTTGGCCTATTTAACTTATGTCCATGATTCTAGTGCTGAGGTCCCTTCTATTGATTCTGTGCCTGTTGTTTGGGAGTTTCCTGAGGTATTTCCTTCAGACCTGCCGAGTATGCCACCTGACAGGGATATTGACTTTTGCATTGATTTGGCTCCGGGCACTTAGCCCATTTCTATCCCACCGTATCATATGGCCTCGCCTGAGTTGAAAGAATTAAAGGGACAATTGCAAGACTTGCTTGAGAAGGGTTTCATTAGACCCAATGTTTCGCCTTGGGGTGCGCCGGTGTTGTTTTTCAAGAAGAAGGATGGGTCAATGAGAATGTGTATTGATTACCGACAATTGAACAAGGTTACAATCAAGAATAAGTATCCGCTGCCGAGGATTGATGATTTGTTCGATCAGCTTTAGGGTGCCAAGATATTTTCAAAGATTGACTTGTGATATGGCTACCATCAGTTGAGGATTAGGGCATCCGATGTCCCTAAGACAGCTTTCCGCATTCGGTACAGGCATTATGAGTTCTTGGTCATGTTATTCGGGTTGATAAATGCCCCAACAACTTTTATGGATTTGATGAACCGAGTGTTCAGGCCTTATTTGGATTCGTTCGTGATAGTATTCATTGATAATATATTGATATATTCCAGCAGCCAGGAGGAGCATGAGCAACACCTTAGAGTGGTTCTTCAGACTCTGAGGGATAGTCAGTTATATGCAAAGTTCTCGAAGTGTGAGTTCTAGTTGAGTTCAGTTGCATTTCTGGGTCATGTTGTGTTAGCATAATGTATTCAGGTTGATCCAAAGAAGATTGAAACAGTCAAGAACTGGCCTAGACCAGCATCAGCTACAGAGATTCGGAGTTTCTTGGGATTGGCAGGCTACTATCATCGGTTCGTGGAGGGATTTTCATTTATTGCAGCCCCGATGACCAGGTTGACCCAGAAGGGTGCCCAGTTCAGATGGTCGGATGAGTGTGAGGCGAGCTTTCAGAAGCTTAAGATAGCTCTAACTACGACACCGATGTTGGTTTTTTCCACAGGTTCAGGGCCTTATACAGTTTATTATGATGCTTCTCGTATTGGGCTTGGTGCAGTGTTGATGCAGGATGGCAAGGTTATTGCCTATGATTCGCGGCAGTTGAAGATTCATGAGAAGAACTATCTAGTTCATGATTTGGAGTTGGCAACTATAGTTCATTCATTGAATATTTGGAGGCATTATCTGTATGGCGTGGCATGCGAGGTGTTCACTGATCATAAGAGTCTTCAGTATTTGTTCAAGCAAAAGGAGTTGCATGTGAGGTAGAGGAGATGGTTGGAGTTGTTGAAGGATTATATTATCACCATTTTATATCATCTGAAGGATTATTATATCACCATTTTATATCATTTGGGAAAGCCCAATGTGGTGGCCGATGCTTTGAGTAGGAAGTCAGCCAATATGGGCAGTCTTGCTTATATTTTGGTCGGGGAGAGGCCGCTTGCCTTGGATGTTCAGGCTTTGGCAAATCGGTTCGTGAGACTGGATATTTTTGAGCACAGTCGTGTGTTAGCTTGCATGGTCGCTCGTTCTTCATTATTGGAGTGTATCCGTGATCGTCAGTATGATGATTCCCATTTATGTGTCCTTAGAGACATGATGCGGCGCGGAGGTGCCAGGCAGGTTACCTTAGATGACGATGGAGTTTTGAGGTTGCAGGGTCGAGTTTGTGTGCCTAATGTGGATGGGCTCTAAGAGTTGATTTTAGAGGAGGCCCATAGCTCCCGGTACTCAATTCATTCGGGCGTCGCGAAGATGTATCAATATTTTCGGCAATATTATTGGTGGTGGAGAATGAAGAAGGATATCGTAGTATATATGGCTCGTTGTTTGAATTGTCAGCAGGTTAAGTACGAGCATCAAATGCTTGGTGGTTTATTTCAGAGGATTGAGCTTCCTGAGTGGAAGTGGGAGCGGATCACTATGGACTTCATTACTGGACTCCCGCAGACCCGCAAGAAGTTCGACGCAGTATGGGTCATTGTTGATAGGCTGACCAAGTCATCACATTTCATACCTATGGCAATCTCCTATTCTTCTGAGAGGTTAGCAGAGATCTATATCCGGGAGGTTGTTCGCCTTCATGGTGTGCCCGTATCTATCATTTGAGACAGGGTCATGCATTTTACCTCGCGTTTCTGGAGGGTAGTTCAATGAGGGTTGGGTACACGGGTTGAGTTGAGCACAATATTTCATCCCCAGACGGACGGACAATCAAAGCAGACTATTTAGATTTTGGAGGATATGCTCCGAGCTTGTGTCATCGACTTTGGAGGTTCGTGGGATCAGTTTTTGCCTTTAGCAGAGTTTGCCTACAACAACAACTGCCAATTGAGCATTCAGATGGCTCCTTATGAAACTTTACATGGTAGGCAGTTTCGGTCTCCGGTGGGGTGGTTTGAGCAGGAAGAGGCTTGGTTGTTGGGTACAGATCTAGTTCAGGAGGCCTTGGACAAGGTCAAGATTATTCAGGATAGGCTTCATTCAGCTCAGTCCAGGCAAAAGAGTTATGCAGATTGCAAGATTCGAGATGTGGCTTTTATGGTCGGTGAGCGGGTATTACTCCGAGTGTCGCCTATGAAGGGCGTGATGAGATTTGGGAAAGAAGGTCAAGCTTAGCCCTAGGTTCATTGGTCTATTTGAGATTCTTGATCGAGTGGGAGAGGTGGCTTATAGACTTGCATTGCTACCGAGCTTATCAGCCGTGCATCCAGTATTTCATGTGTCCATGCTTCAGAGGTATCACGGCAATCCGTCCCAAGTGTTAGATTTCAGCACTGTCCAGTTGGACAGGGACTTGTCATATAAGGAGGAGATGGTAGATATTCTAGACCGGCAGGTTCGTCAGTTGAGGCCGAAGAGTTTTCCTTCAGTTCGTGTTCAGTAGAGAGGTCAGCCTGCTGAGGCATCGACCTGGGAGTCTGAGTCCGATATGCGGAGCCGTTATCCCCATCTTTCTCCCGACTCAGGTATTTCCTTCTTATGTCCGTTCGAGGACGAACCGTTATTTTAGAGGTGGAGGATGTGATGACCCAGATGGTCATCACTCATTTAGATCACCTCGATTTACGTGCGCAATCCGGACGTTTAACCGGGAAGCTTAAATATGAAAATTTATGAAAAATGATAAGTTTTGATTATAATATGAGTTAATTTGACTTCGATCAATATTTTGGGTAAACGGACCCGGACCCATAATTCGACGGTCTCGGAGGGTCCGTAGGAAAATATGGGACTTGGACGTATGCCCGAAATTGAATTCCGAGGTCCCGAGCCCGAGAAATGAATTTTTAAAGGAAATTATTTTTCTGAAATTGTTAAGGAAATTTGAAATGAAATTTGCTTAGAACGTGTTGGTATTGGGCTCGTATTTTGGTTCCGACACCCGGTACAAGTCTTATATATGGTTTATGTCATTCCTGTAAAATTTGGTTGAAAACGGACGTCGTTTAACGTGATTCGGACTTAAATTGCTAAATTTGATACTTGATGAAGTTTGAGAAAAAGTTCTCGATTTTGAGGTTTGATTCATTGTTATTGAGGTTATTTTGGCGATTTAATCGCTCGGGCGTGTTTTGGATGTGATTCGGGAAGTTTTAAACTTAGTAAAAATTGCAGAAAAATCTGCAACAGGTGCCCAGGCCCGTTGTTCTTCGTGATCTTGTAATCACTCTCGTGATCGCGTAAGGTAAATGGGGACAGGGGTATTTTTTTCTATCGTGAATGCGAAGCCAAAGTCGCGAACGCGGAGCCTTGGGGTATTGCTCATTGCGAACGCGACCTGTGTGACGCGAGCGCGTAGGGTAAATGGGGGAGGGGTCACCATTGTGCATCGCGAACGCGACCACTGGTCCGCGAACGCGTAGGTCGGAGGAGCCCAAAGCTCCGCGAATGCGAGCCACATTCCATGATCGCGAAGGCATGGAAGGCCTAACCCATCGTGAATGCAAAGGGTATGTCCCGAACGCGTAGAACACTTTTGCCCAGTTATTTTAAAGTCTCAAAATAGAACCCATTACAGGATTTCATACAAATTTCACAAACCCTTTCTTCTCCAAAGCTCTTAGGCAATTTGTGAAGCAATTCTTCACCATAATCTCTTAGGTAAGTAATCTTTAACTCATTTTCTTCATTTTCCATTAACACCCGTTAGATTTCTAGGCCTAAATCATGTGAATAAGGGTAGAAATTTAGGGATTTGGGTCGAACTATAGCTTTTTGATTAATTGTGATTTAGACCTCATTTTGGGATCGAATTCTGGAAATAAATATATATTTGGGCTCGTGGGTGAATGGGTGATTTGATTTTGGTCCGAACCTCGTGTTTTGATCAAGCGGGCCCGGGGTCGATTTTTGGATTTTCGAAAAGAATGATTGGAAAGCTATAATTAAATATTGGAATTGGATTGTTTAGCATTTATTGATGTTATTAAGTCAATTGTGTATAGATTCGATTGGGTTGGAGCCGAATTTGAAAGGAAAAGCGGTGTTTGAGGCTTGAGTTCGCCGTGGAAGTTTGAGGTAAGTGTTTGGTCTATCCTTAGCTTGAGGGATTAAGAGTCGAATCCTATTTGCTACGTGATTTTTGTGAGTACGACATATAGGCATAGTGATGAGTATCTATACGTTGGTGTCTAGCATGGCCGTGAGTCTTATAATGTGATTTTCATGATTGCATTGAATAATCTATGCTTTAAAAGTGATTTCTATTTGTTGTGAAAAGTCAAGGAAGTAATTGTGACTTTTGAACATCGAGGAGCAATGGCTCAAGTTATATTATGAATTGTGAAAGTAAATGAGATGATTGAACCCTTTGGAGCATTGGCTCAAGTGGTAAAGCGAGTGTGAAGTGAAAGTGAAAAGAGAAAGAGTTATTAAAGTGTTTCCCTTGCCGAGATATTATTGCTTTATTAGTTATCTCCTTTGCCGGGATGTTGATATTGTTGATGTTGTTCTCTTGCCGGGATTTAATTATTTAATTATTTGTCTCTTGCCGGGATCCCTATTATAATCTTATTGTTCCCTCGCCCCATTGTTTGTGATTGTTGTTTGGGTGAGGAAGAGTGATAAAGCACGAAGGGTGATACCGTGCATTGTTGTTTTGTAAAGAAAGAGTATAAAGTGCGAAGGATGATGTCGTGTATGATTGTGAGAAAAGAGTGTAAAGCACGAAGGGTGATGTCGTGCCTTACGATATACCATTTCGTGCCGATTCTATTAATTATATGGTGAGGAAAGAGAGTAAAAGTACGAAGGGTGATGACGTGCACTTTTTGATTATATTTGCTTTGGTGAGGACGAGAGTAAAAGCACAGAGGGTGATGCCGTGCATTTATTGCTTTTGATTTATTACTGTATCCGAGTTATGTTATTTCCTTCGCTATTTGAGGCCTTTTTACGTGGAAACTGTTATCTCCCCCACAACATGCTTCCCTTTACCACATTGACTGGTTATTTTAGTATTTTATTTTTCGCTTTATATATTTAAACTGCACAGGTTTATTTGGTGGTCTGGTCATAGCCTCGTCACTACTTCGCCGAGGTTAGGCTGGACACTTACCAGCACTTGATGTCGGTTGTACTGATACTACACTCTACACTGTGTGCAGATCCAGGAGCAGCTTATGGACAGTAGTTGGAAGGCTTCCTTTAGTCCACTCGGAGACACAAGTTAGACCTGCAGGCGTCCGCAGGCTCTGGCGTCTCCCTCTATCTCTATTTCCTGTTTCATTTTTTTTTTGTTCGAAAACAGTTTATTGTATTTTCTTCAGACCTTGTATGTAGTGACTCGCAGACAGTCTGTGACACTGTGATACCAGGTTTTGGGTATTTGAGGTTTTAAAAGTTGTAATAGACGTAGTCTTAAGATATATAATTGTTGACTTTCGCTTATTTATTTAAAATTCCGTTGTTATCATAATATCGCCTGGTATTTATTAAAAAGAAGAAATATGAACGTGTAGCAAGTAGTTAAGGTTGGCTTGCCTAGCTCCCATCAGTAGGCGCCATCTCGACTCCCAAGGGTGGAAAATTCGGGTTGTGACATCATAGCAGCACCAACAGCAGCAGAAGAAAGAAGAAGAAGAAAACGAAAGAGGAGAAGGAGGAGGAGAAAAGGGGTTGAAGTTCTTTAAAAAATGGGTACAAGTTAAAACTTTTAAAAAAATGGGTATAGGTTAAATAGGGGCGACCAAATAGGGCGCCTCGTACAATTTTTACTATGTACAATGCAAAGAAATAAAATATCTGGGCAACTAATCCCAGATCTGCTAGAACACCTATCTTGCTATCCTACTATGATGAGTACATCCTCAACTAGGATAAAAATTGAGATTTTCCCTACCTATACTATATATGAAATTTATTTATCCCTCCTAATCAAGTTTTAACTTAATTACATGGTCATATATAATTTATCAATTATATACAAATTAGTTTTAAATGAGTATCCCTTGATTGTAGCGTTTTAATTTAGTAAATCCAGAAAAATCCTTACAATTCATACTTACGTATACAGACCCAATCTTTCTAAAGGATTTTTCTCTTTATCTCTTTGAAATCAATCCGTTTTCTACACTAATTTTACAAGATTTTTTCTTCTAACGCTCATAATTTTCTCTAACAGTGGAAAAAAAGGATTAATTTTTTATCGATTTAAGTTTTGCCATGGCTGAAGTATGGAGCTTTTCTGTGCTTCCCCTTTTCATGTTGGTGTTTTGATGGAGGGCTAGCAGTAGATGTATATTAATTATTTGGTTGGATTGTTTGAACTGAAATTGTCAATCAATAAATTTTGAAGGTGTTTGACTCTCCACCATTGACAACCATTAAAAAAGTTCGAAGCTTTGAATTCGAATTCAGATTTTTAAAAAGTATTTTTTTTGCTTTGATTGGATGTTACTTCAAACAATTAAAAATATTCTATGGAACTTATATCTCGATTTTGAGGGTTTTTGGTGAAGATTAGATTTGAATTTGTAAGATTTTCATATTGGAATTCAAAAAAGAAGCAGAAGAACACGCCACGTACTATATATATACAAATTATATACGAAATACATACAAAAGATATACTATTGTATAAAATTTGTATGAAAATTATATTTAAGTTATATGATATTGTAGTTGTATTTAACTGGTAAGAATGATGTATGAAAGTTGTCGATAAGTTGTATATTGTATAATTAGTTATATGAAATTTATTTTTAGTATGTATGTTGTTATAGATATACCATACATTTTTTTTCTTCTTAACAGGTAATTATGGCAAAGAGAGAGAAGATGTGCTCTAATTATGGCTTAAGATAAGTAACACACAACTAGATGGAATCTTATTTAGATGGAAGGATAATTTGAATTTCTTTTCCTTCAATTACGCCCTTTTCCAAGCAAAGAATCTCCTAATTTAGGACACTAATAATAAATTGTATATAAATTGTAAGAAAAACTTGTTTAGGGCGGATAATATGTAAAACTTGGATAATTTTAGTAAATAAGTTTCAAATATTATATAGAAAGGAAAAAATCCCATAAAATTCAAATTTTCGAAAGCTCTTGCATTGCTTTGTTGAACATTTTATTAATTATTTTACTCTTAAGACTTTAAAATTACAAACTTGATCATGTAAAGGAATTGTGAATTTTATATACTTAAATCAGTTTGTATATATATATATATATATATATATTTTTTTTTTAACATTATCCAATGAAAGATCTTAAGATTATTTTTAGTGCCGATTGTAAATGAATTGTATTATAGCTTGAAATTTTTTGTGGAACATGACTAAAACATCTAGCGTTGTTAACGATTAGTGTCCAAAATGCTGCCGGTTTCTTTTGACCACCCTTATGTAGCTCAACTTCAATCCAAGCAAAAAGGTTATAGATTATCATAAGTCATAATCAAGATGAGTAATGTGCTGATAAATCGTTAAAAGCTTTACGCTTATCCGATTAAAATATGCCTTATATTCATTCAAACATATAATAAAAATGGTTGTATAGATAAATAAAATAAGAACACAAAAAAGGTTCTTATCTCAATAAATTAAGGTAAAAGCCTAAATTACAGATTTATTATAAAATAGGTAGCATAAGATACGAAAGGATGGTCAATTACAATCACTACTAGAAAATGTTAAATTTCGGTTCATCAAATGAGTCGGAAATCATTTACTATTTCCGACGGAAATGATGTCGTCGGAATATAGATGGTCGCAAAAGATTTTCGACCAAAACGGTCGGAAATTTGCAACCAAAACAGCTGCAAAGTAGAAAAATCTAGAAGACCGGCTAAATTTGTCTTTTGCGACCGAAACGGTCGGTACTTTTGCGACCAAAAAATCCGCACATTTAAAATAAATAATTAATTATTTTTAATAGTTCCGACTGTTTTAGTCGGTAATTTTAATAATTAATTTAAATTAAATTCAAAATTTCCGACTAAGTAGGTCGAAAATATTAAAATTAAATTAAAAAATAATTAATTTTTCTGACCACTTCAGCTGTAAATCTGGGAATTCCCAGTTAAGGTTTCCGACCAAATTAGTCGGAAATTCTGATTTTTTTCAGCAGAATTCTGTTGCATTTTAGCTACACCACTTACAATTCAAAACTAATAATTCAACCAATCATTCAACCTAATATGTGTCACAATTTCTCAAACAATTGAACACAAAACATCAAATATCAAACTACCAATCTATACAACACTTTCAAACGAGTCTAAACACATCTATTATATCACATTAAAGTATAAAAACTTCAACAAAGGATATTCAAGTCTAAGGCCTCGTTTGTTTGCACTTAATGAAGGTCTGAATCTTAATCATTCTGATCTATAACATTAAGTGCGTTTGTTTTTAAAGTCTGAATCTTAATTATTCAGATCTTAATCATTAAGTGTGTTTATTTTTTTTACTTTACAACCACTTAATGGGTCTGAATAGGTCTGTAACATTAAGATCTATAACAGAGACTTAATTTCATTAAGATGCTATCATCTATATTCATTAATTGCCGCCCCGCCTACCATTATCAACTACCACTATGCCACCCACCACCACCATACTCAACCACCACCACCACCATCATCCATAGCCGCCACCATTATCGACTACCACGACCCACCATCCCCACCACTCCGATCACCATCATTTTAACAACAACCAACACTCATCCACCTCAACTATTACAACTAACCACCCCATCACCATTAACAACTATAGCTGGCACTGGTCACCATTATAACTACCACCATCCATCACCATCTCTC
Organism: Nicotiana glauca; assembly: GCA_026770625.1. Lineage (NCBI taxonomy): Eukaryota > Viridiplantae > Streptophyta > Magnoliopsida > Solanales > Solanaceae > Nicotiana > Nicotiana glauca. The sequence goes on along the minus strand of MU734196.1, from coordinate 116,066 downwards.
TCAATCGCAACTACCACCACCACCACCCGTCATTATTAACGATCACCACCCACCACTACCATCCTCAATCATAATAGCTACCACTACCAATCACATCTAGCTACTACCCTAAACTACCACCACCAATCAAATCTACCACCAACCATCGCTTTTAGTCGGCATTCACAAGCATTACCGTTAGCCATCACCACTAGCAACTATCATATTTTAAAAAGCTATATATTTTAGTGATGGAATATTAGATTAATTAGTATTTTATTTGAATTTTATGTTTATTAATTTTCAAATAAACGTAAATTTTATACGTTCATATGTTAAAAATCAAACAATCTTAATCATTTAGTATTCAGATCTTAATACACATCTTAACATTCCGATGTGTATTCAGATTCAGATGTCGTAATCTTAATATGCATCTTGATATTCAGACGTGTATTCAGATTCAAACGTCTTAATCTTAAAAACAAAAAAATGAGGCCTAAAACACATAATCCAAGTGTAAACCCAATCAAGCCGAAACCAATAAAGTCTAAACTCATATTACATTCAAAATTATTACTGATCATCGTCAGTTTCAACCTCCTCATTGTTATATTCTTCCATCCTAGGTTGTTTTCCATGGTTTTCCATGAATGCCCGCATAATATTTATTGTTTCTTGAGCATTATCCCATTGTTGAGAAAATTCTATCATGACTCCAATTTTCCTCCGCAGGATATCGTGATGTCACCTAGTTTCTAAGATTAGGTAAGCCTAACAATTATAACTGAAATGACAAAATAACTCTCAAATACTCAACATATATATAGAATAAACTTCGCTGCTTAACATATTCTTAACATATACAAATTTTCTAAAACCTGACGATATTGAGTCACAAGCTCTACAACGGTATCATAGTCATCCATATACAACTGTATCTAATAAAAGGAGGAAAATATAAAAATAAATAAAAGGTGACTTCGAGGCCTGCGGATGCCGGCAGGTGTACCTTGAAGTCTCCAAGTACGAACTTAGCTCACTCATGTTGTTACTGGTAGGAGGTAGCTGGATCCGCACAAAAAGATGTGCAGAAGCATAGCATGTGTACACTACAATGGTACCTAGTAAGTGCCAAACCTAACCTCAGTAGAGTAGTGACGAGGTCAGGTCAAGACTCTACTGGATCTAAATAAGAAAAACTGTATGAATATATGACAATGTAGAAATGAAATTAAAAGAACAAATAACATACAAGGTTAGCTACACAAAACTAAAGCAAATAATGCAATACGGAGAAAACAAGGGATGATATATTAAGGAAACAAAACAACCAAAGACAAATGTAGCCAAAGAGAAATACCAACAAGAGTCACTACCAAGGTACCACCTCGTAATCTTAAATCAAAAGAGTAAATCACAACCTCCCTTTATATAATAGCGGCAACCTTGCATTTAATTTTAAAAATTATTTTTCCAAAATAGTATTCTGCGTTTTAGCCCACCTTATCACACCGCATGGTTTCTACTGGTTTCCCTTGAAGCCACGCGTATCAAGACCACCTTATCTCACTGCACGTGTATCAATATCACAACGTATCACAAATCGTACCTCAAGTTCCCAATATCACAGCTTGCCAAAGAAATCAACAATAATAGTATTTTCACAATAAGGAGCCCATGGCTGAACTACAATGTACACAAAGTCTCAACAATAATAATCAGAAGTGAATAACACAACAGGATAGTATTTCACAACTTAACACTTTTCCTCAATGTAAATCACGGCCTTTATAACTCAATACCAATTTTAACAACAAGATATTTCAAGAATGACAACTTCAAGTAAGGAGTTCAACGGTTAATTAATGAATATGGAATAAAGCAAACAAGAACTTCAACTAAACATGTAGAGCAATTAGCAAGTAAGAGATAAGACGAGTAGAACATGTGAAAATAAACTAATGATGACGATTTTACATGATAAGGTAACTCAATTAAGGCATGAAAGGAATCTATATAGTTAAAATCAGAAATTTTCACATTTAGCCCGTACACACACTCTTCACCTTGAGTACACGGCTTTCACACATCATAAACAACACTAATCCTAAGGAGCAGTTTCCCCACACAAAGTTAGGCAAGACACTTACCTCGAAACACGCTAACTCAATCCACTAGAAGGCCTTTTCCTCGATTATCCAACTCTGAACGGCTCGAATCTAGCCATTCATACTATAAATATAAACTATAGGAAATTAATTCAAACAATAAAATTACGATCTTTACAAAGAAACAAAAAGTCAACACAAAAAGTAAACCCAAACCCGATTCTCGGAACGCAGCCAAAATTACAAAATTCGAGCACCCTTTTGATAATGAGTTCAACCATACAATCTAGGAGGGAATACAATGCAGAAATATAATTATTGAATAAATTTAATCACAAGTGACTTACGTCAAGAAACCCCTAAAAAAATCCTCTAAAAAAATGCCTAAGCCCGAGCTTGAAATGTCCAAAATGAAGAAAATCTCGGAAACCCTCGAATTTAAACACTGCACAGGCTGTCTGCACCTGCAGCTTTGCAGGTGCAACCAAAATAGCCACTCCTGCGACTGGCTTTGCTCCTGCGGACCAACATACCGTACCTGCGGACTCGCTTCTGCGGTCACACTGCCATTTCTGCGGAGCCAACTTCCTATTCGTTTTTCACTTTTGCGCTTATCACTTTGCACCTGCGACCTTGCAGTTGCGGAAAAACCTTCGCATCTGCGACCACAGTCTTCCTCACTCCTGGCCGTATTTTTGCATTACAACTCGCACCTACGAGCTTGCACCAGTGACCAAAGCTTTGCAGGTGCGATTGCACCAAAAGGCTCCAGCTACAACACCCCTTTTAACTCCAAACTCGATCCGATAATCGTCTGAACTTCACCCGAGGCCCCTTGACCTTAAAATTTGCTCACAAGTCAAAAACGACACCACAGACCTACTCAAATTTCCCGAAACCCCAATCCAAGCCTCGTAACCACGAAGTCCACTCTCGGTCAAACTCCTAAATTTTCAACTTTCGCCATTTCAAGCCTAATTCAACTACGGAACCCCAAATCACAATCCAGATATGCTTCTAAGTCCAAAATCATCCAACGAAGCTAAAGAAACCATCAAAACTTCAATACGAAGCCATTTACACACAAGTCAACATCCAGTTAACCTTTTCAACTTAATCTTCCAGCCTTGAGACTAAGTGTCTCAATTCATTCTGAATCCTCTACGGACCTGAATCAACTACCCTTGCAAGTCATATAATAGCTGTAAAGCATAAAATGAGTAGTAAATGGGGGAACGAGGCTACAACTCTCAAAATGACCAGCCGGGTCGTCACAAAACTGGTTCGCGGTTGATTGGCTCTTCGCGATTGAAGTTGTCACATTTGCCTGATGCTTACCATCTCTACTTCAAGAAGAGAAAATACCATAAAAACGTACGGTTAAATCCATATATAAGCTGTAAAGCAAAGAAGGGGATTCTAGAGAAAAAACCACAGCAGATAATTCGTCTGCAAGAGGCCATGGTTCCTGTGCTGAGGCCTTTATTCTCTTCCACATTTTTGAACTTCTCGTCGGTCTTCCCATGTAAAGGCTTCTCCGTCCGGGTAAGAGGGGATATATTTGTACGCACTACACTTAGTGTTTACAGCAAATTAAGTAATTTAATCGTAAGAGTTGAATACATTACCAGTAAAGTGATAACTGTGTATATATAAAAGATAAATGGCTTGCATGATCAATTTTGGTTTGGTATAAACACGAGTGCAGATAATGCGGTAAGAGCCTATAATCTCCTGCACATGAAGGTAAAGCCAAGGATCCAACACCCAAGAAGAAGGATAGGATTTACAAGGATGTCTTTCTATATAGCATACATTTTCTTGTATTCATTGTTCAGAACATCTGAATCAGAGACGACTGATGCTGACCAGGACAAGGACCTGCTGGTCAGAGAGTTCTTTCGGATGTTCCTCTTGTTTGAGGATTCTATCCTATGCATGATGACCCAATAACACAATGTACCTAGTGTTGCAACTAATATGATTGTTCCTATAATAGTGACTACAACAGCCAGCCACTTCTCATTCTTTCCTACCACAACAAATGATAGAGCCAAGAAAGCCACTGAAATAAGTACACATGCCAACCACATAAGCTTGTTTATGATAGCCATCATCTGCTTCTTTGCTTTGCTCTCGATCACTACGATTGATGTCTGAACAATCACAACTGCAAGAGAGATGAATAGGGCGATAGAGTCGAGGACAAAGAATATAAGAAATAAGGGACTTGGTGCTATATTTGCTTCTCCAAGGGAATGGCCTGGTGGGATGTCTTCTGGATACTCAATGAATTGTCCCGGGACAGAAAAAATCGCTGCATAGGCGACTGTGGCAATGAGTACAGCTACAACTGTGGTAGAATTAATGGCATTGTTAAGGCCTTCAGCATGCATTTTATCTATTCGTTTGGCAATGCCATGTATACGTTTTCTTGTCCGTCGCGTATGTTCCATTTGATAGTGCACTTCATGTTTTATATCACTAACAGTTTGCTTCAACTCTCTTGCTGGATTTGTTGCCTGAGGTTTGATGGCTCGGATACTTTGTACACCTGATTCTTGTAGGATGGCTGCAATATTGACCTGTCCCATTTTCTCTGCAGTGTCAATGGCTGTTTCGTTGGACCTATTTACAGCTTTAGTGTCCGTCTCTTTCTGCCCAAGCAGCAACTTAACAATCTGCATAAGTCGAAGCAAATATGATGCGACTTCACAGCAATGGCCTAACTACATTGGCAACTTTTTTATGAACATTTTTCAAGAACCTATGCTCATTTACACACAAGGTAAAGTATTTTTACCTATTACTAGTAAGTTACATGCCTTATTTTTCAGCTTACTAATCTCACTTTTTAGGGACGATTATCTGTAGTTATATTTTACCAACCTGATGGTGTAAAAAGTCCTTCTACACTATCAGTATATAGAAGTTAGACTCGAAGTCAATAAACTAACTCTGAAGACTCTAAACAACAACAAAATCTATAGGCAAGAAAACAGCATACCTGAGCCCTTCCTTTCCGGGCTGCAATATGCAATGCTGTATTGCCCTTTGTGTCGACCATATTTATCGATTTAGCATCTGCTCTAATCAGCTCCTGTACAACCTCAAGATTTTGCCCTTTGACAGCCATGTGAAGTGCAGTCTGCCCCTTCTTATCCACCCGGCTCGCGATACCCCGCTCCTTATTCAAAAGGGCCTTCACAACCTGCACATGTCCATTTCTGGCAGCAGAATGAAGTGCTGTTTTCCCATTACTTTTAGCAATAGTGGCCAAACTTTTCTCTGCTTCTAATAGGTAATTCACCACCTCAATATGCCCTTGGTTTGCTGCACTATGCAAAGCTGTTGTATTTGCATTATCAACAGTCATTGACAGCTCAGGATGTGCTCCCATTAGTACCTTCACCACATCTGCAACACATTAGGAAAAAAAAAATATAATATAAAACTAGAATTAGAGAATAGAGAAGCAAAATGGAGCTGTTTATACTAGCATCAACATACCCAAATCCCCTTGTTTAGCAGCAATGTGCAGCGCATCAAATCCGTTCCTTGCTTTGATTCCAGCAGAAACAAGATCATAGTACTTGATCATCTCTTTAACTAACTCATAATAACCATATTCTGCTGAAACATACAAAGGGGTCTCTCCAGCTGAATTTTGTTTTATCAACAGCTCTTCCAATTCTTCCTTTCCCGTGTTATCGATAATCTCTCTTATTTCAACAAGATTTCCTGCTCTAGCCAATGAATGCAAGACAGTGTCTTCACGTTTCCCCGTTAATTGTTTCTTCATTGTTTTCGGGGGCATAGATGCCTCCATGCTCTATAAAATTTCTCCAAAAATCAATCCTTTGGCCTAAAAATGCTAATCTTTAACCAAAAGCCTCTTCTTCTTTCCCTCGAACACCCAGATCAGCAATAGCATTTCTCGACACTAAGAGAGATTCAGAAACCAAAAGGAGAAATTTTTATCAACCCTATGACCATCATATACTGTTGGATTCTTCAAAAGGCATAATCTTGAATTTCATTCCCACCTTCTATTTCAGGTTTGTGCAGAAATCAGTACCCTGCTAACAACAATAACAAATTCTTGATTATGTTTTCCCTAAGAAGAACACCATTCATTAAAATTATCACTATTTACCCTTTAGTTAATCATCATTCTACAGTAGCCACAATTAGAGGAAACTAAAAATCTGCTCTCTATTTGTTTTTTACTCCTATATAGCTAATTATTCTTATTGGCTTGTCCAGTTGTCCTTCTTCTTTAATGCATTACACCTAAAAAGAATGTCATTTAGATAAAGCAAAAGACAGTATCATTTACCTGGATATGAAGAAACTTCCATAGTAATATAGCTCTCTCTCTGTCTCATTAAAATCCAAGAAGCCACAGAGCTGTATGTGATGAAAATAGTGACCTGTTTATTGGTTATCAGAGATGGAAGAAAAGCTCTAAAGTTTTTTGGTTGACATTATTTGAACAAAAAAAGGTACAAATGTTAGAGGAGGGAACATGTATGCAAATGCAACACACAAACTTTTATGTGTTAATATAATACCGGGGACAGAGCTCTGAAGAACCAAACGGATGCCACTTTTGTAAAGTTAGTGATGATGAAGATGAATGGTTTCAAACTTTATTATATATTCACAATCAAAACTTAAAAATGTGCTTAATTACGTGGATCATCCCTTTAGTTGTAATTTTCTATATTACATAAGTTTTCCTTTATTTTAAAATTTCGTCAACTGGACTTGTTCTTTTAATATGAACCGACCAACTTAAACTCTAAATAATTATTGACAAGATCGAATAACTATGAAAATGATCAAAGTTTAATGTATTTAAAAAAAATAGTTATTTCAAACTCAAATTAGTTATTTTACGTAGCAACCAGATTGGTTACTAAAACTTTAGAATGTAGATTTTGCCATATACTGTTATTGAAAGAAAACTAAGCAGAGTCTCCCTATACGGTGGTTATTTTGTACTCCCTCGATCTCATATTATATTATTTTTTTGTACATGTCCCTTAAAAAAATTTAATTAGGATGGGATTTTGAATACTTTATGAGTTTATTTTTTAATATTTAATTTCTTTTCATTGATATTTAAACAAAGTTATGTGTTTGCAGTCTTCAAGAATAATTGTTAGTGAGGGTAAAAAAGAAAAAAAATAATTAATTTGTCTTGAACTTTTAAAGTGATACATAATTTAAGACAAATATTGTTTGTAATCACAAACTCATAATATGAGGCGGAGGGAGTAATTAACTTAATATAAAAGAGGAAAGAACAAAAACCCTAATGGCCACAATCGTTGCTTTTTTTTTTTTTGGAAAGAAATGACCCTTTTACACATTTTTATTTTTACTTTTTAGTTTTCACGACTAAAAACAAAGTGGAGAAAGTTATGAGTACTGTAAATTGAAACTCTGCATTTGGAACAAAATGAACGTAAAACAATCTTTTATGGCAATGCAAGACGACTACTTGCTTGATTAATTTTATCTTTTCTCGAATAATTCATTTATCAATTGTGAATGATATTCACTAATAATACAAATTTCATCATCCTAATCATGTCCAAAAGTAGACAACTCGGATGTTACTTATTCATTTTTTCCAAAAAAAATTTAATTAATTAATTCATTTCTTGTCTAATGGACTTCATGCCGAGAAACATCCTAAAGCATAGAGCATATCCATCTCAAATCTCATTAATTTGTTTATATTATGGAACTTGGATAGCGAGGCGCCTTTGAGGATTTTCTCAACATTAATTTAGCAGGCAATATATTTTTAATAGTCTAGTGTGATAATTATCTCTCAAATCAATAATCGAAGTATTATTTATATTGAAATAGATATATCAATTATCAATTATAATTGCTAATAATCCAATAAATTTAAAATTTCCGAATAAGCCTTACCTAGTACTAAAATTGATATAAAATTGAAGAGTTGAAGAAGTAGATTTTAATAAAGCCAAGTCTTAGCTAAGAGTGATTGCTTTCATTTATTATTGGTTGGGATAAACTCAGGAGTTTATCAAAATAAAAATAAAATAACAAAGAAATTAAAGAAATAAAAAACTTCGATGATTTGTTTATCAAGTTGTGCAATAAACAATGGCGATGAATGTTCAAATTAACCCATAATTTTGGGGACATCAAAAGCAAGAAAATGTATGTTTTCCTTAGTAATGAAGACTTGAGTTGGGCAAAGTGGGATGAAAAAAAGGGAATACCCTACAGAATCAAATTTTAAAGTTAGTCTTTTGTTTAAAGGGGTATTTGGGAAAGGTAAGGGGGGCATGTGGGAATTCTGTAATCCACCCCTTTTCATTTTTCAATTAGAGAAAAGTGGGCTAGAATTCATCCCATCACCTAATATATTAGTCATTGGAATATATATAGATTGGTATATCTATGATTTGAGATTTATTAGCATAAAGACAATTCTCTGAAATCTCCTTTAGATCATCTAGAAACCCACGTAGGGGAACATGTATTACCAATGCCATTTTAGTGATTATTAGCTATTTGTAGCTATCATTCACTATATTACTTTCTGTAGCTTTGCTTTCAGGTTTTTTAGAGTGTATTCGATGTATTTAAGCTACTGTATTCATGAATATAGTAGCATTTCTCGGCGTGAAACAGGGGATTACAGCTAAACAGAATATTGTATTCGACTGTATTCACGGCGTGAAACAGGGGATTACAGCTAGACAGATTATTGTATTCGGCTGAATTCATATGTATTTGTGAATACAGTAAGGTAAATAGCACGATTCATGGTCTATTCAGCTGTTTTTAAACGGAAAGTGAATCATTTAACACAATAAACTCATAATATAACTCAACAAATACAATTATAAATCTGAATACATAAAATACATAAATTATATTAATTAAAAAAAATATATGAATACATTGATGGAATATAGCGAGACAGTAAATACAATAAAATATATGGAATACAGTGAGATACCTTGAAATACAATGAAAAAAGAAGACAATGAATACAATGAAATACATAGAATACAACAAGATACATTGAATATAGCGAAAAGAGGTAACAGACTCTTCAAGTTGCTCAGCCCGAAACTCTGTCGTCTTTGTTTAAGAATAACCCTAATGTTGTCTCGTTAAGAGGGTCGTGATTCTGACTTGAAACTCTCAAAATTTGTCGCAAAAACAAAAAAAAATCTTTATTTTCAATAGCAGATTGTCTTCTTTTGTTAGTAATTGCATATTTGATAGATGAAGAAAACCAGCAATGGAGGTGGTTAGAGAAACGGACGGCGGCGACGGCGGGGCGGGTTCTACCATAAGCATTCTCGGAATTTCAGCAACTAAGGAATTGAATTAGGGAGAGAGATCAGTGAAATAGAAGCAAAATGTGCTGGGTTTTCAATAATCTTTTTCGTCCATCTCTCTTCGTGATTGGGACGTGTGGTTGTCTGAGGAGAGAAAAATAATACAAATAGTATTTTATGGCTTAAGGGTAGGAGATAACTATAAATAGATATTTGACTATAATAATTAAAAGGTAATTATGGAATATAAATTTTTAAAAGGACATTTATTTAAAATAAATAAGTATCAACATTTGCTATAGGAGGTAACTAATCCTAAATAATTTTGGTATGAAATTATAGTGGCTTTAAGAATTTATATTATATCTCAAATTAATATTCTTTTTGTTTTATTTTCGAGTGGTATAGTGTCTATAATCTATATAGATATCTTTTAAAAAATATCATGTGTACGCATAAACTGAACTTTTTTGCAAAACAATGTCATTTAATAAAGAGTGTCTCTGGCGTTGCGTTATTAGAAGAATATATCGGAAGAAAAGAGTTGAAGATCATCCTTTCAAATGGAGTAATTAAGTAACATGATTAGCACAGCAATTAGAATAAATCACCCGACAATTACTGAAAACCTTACAATAAAACATTTAAATAATCAGTAGATTATAAGCTTCTGATTCCTCTTAATCCTAACAAGCATAGAAAAAGGCAGTTTTATTTCGTTCTTAAACGGCCGAAACTACCAACCATCAACCATGACCAATAAATCATAATAAATCATTTATATGTTGACACACAATAGCATGTGTTGTGAGTAGCTGCTGATTCAGATGCTCATTGACATTCTGCCATGTAATCAAGTATGTCCCAAAAAATTCTTATGAGATCCAAAAAAGAAATAAAAAGAAAAACAACCCATAAGAAATATATGAATAAGTAAAATTTGACAAAGTAGAGAAAAAGAGAGTAAAACAATGGCTGAAGCGAATGGGTTCATATTTTGATAGTCCTGTAACTTTATCTCAATTAAAAGTTATCAACGCGTTAACTTGTGCTGATGAATAACATAATTATCACTTACTTGCAGAGTCTGATCTCAACTCTTGCAAAGCTGCACAATAAATGACTATGGTGTCATTTGCTTAATAAATGATGTAATACATGATGTAATACAACTTCCTACGAATTCAGAAAAGTGGATTTGAACATACTAATTATAGGTCTACTTAGATGAAGCTGTTTGCAACTAATTTTCAACAGAAAATAAACTGTAATAACAAAAATAGAGAAAAATATTTTTTACTAATCAATGATGAGTACAATTCTATTTCTCCCTTGATTCTTCTCTCCTGATTATCTCCGTGATTCGGGATTGAAGTTGCGTATTTCTCGAACGTAGGATGATACAGACCTCCTCGAACGTAGGATGATACAGACCTCCTAGGGATGTATTTGATCTCCAGCTTCTTGAACTATTTGATTGTCAAGAAATATCCGGCCATATTTTGATCTCTTTGCAAATACCTCAAGAGTTTATAGGATTTTGAGACACCTTTTCAAGAGAATATGTATCTCTTTATATAGGTCTGAATTAGGGTTTAGGGTAGAGTAACCTCCAAAAAAATCCTAATAGACTCCTAGGATTCTAAGAGTCTTTTAGTATCTTTAATTTAGAATTTGGCTTGATCCCTTAAAATCTCAATGTCTACAAATACCCCCTACAAGGTTTGTCGGGGTGTAGGCTTGCCGAAACTTTAAGACAAGACTTGAAGTACTCGACCATCGCAACAAATGGTTTTGAAACTTGGAGTTTTTGATTTATAGGAGGAAGATATGAAGGGCAGAACTGGTCCCACTAGGCGTGCCAATTTGTTTGCAACTAATTTTCAACATATGAAAAATAAATTGCAATCACAAAATAAGAGAAAAATAGTTTTTACTAATCAATTGTGAGTGCAACTCTGTTTCTTCCTTGATTTTTCTCTCCTGATTGTCTCCGTGATCCGAGGGCTGAAGCCGTGTATTTCTCGAATGTGGATGATATAGACCTCCTGGCCGATGTATTTGATCTCCAACTTCTTGAACTATTTGATTGTCAAGAAGTATCCGGCTATATTTTGATCTCTTTTTGAATATCCCAAGAGTTTGGGATTTTGAGATACCTCTTCAAGGGAATATGTATACCTTTATATAGGTGTGAGTTAGGGTTTAGGGTAGAGTAACCTCCAAAAAACCCTAATAAACTTCTAGGATTTCAAAAGTATTGTAGTATCTTTAATTTAGGATTTGACTTGATTCCTTAAAATTTCGATGTCTACAACAACATCTAGACTTTTTTTTTCTTTTTCCCATTTCTTTGGTTTTCGTCACTTACACCCATAGTCTCAGAGAATTATATGTAATACGATCAATTTTAATGAGTACACCAATTTTCTTTCATTTGTCCTCAATTATTTTCTTTAATGCCATTATACTGTTAAGACTTAAGAATGTTACTTGTCTCTCTGTAGAGGTGAATTCAATATTTGAGTTACAATTTGTAGAAAACAAAGGCAAAAAATAATCATTCAATATGCATTACAATTAAACTCATAAGCTATTTTTGTCCAAAGCAGAAAATGTATTTTCCCGGCGGTGGACCAATATATTACATCTGTTGGGATTAAAAGATTGGTGAATGCGAAATGGAGGGAAGAAAGTAGAGAAAAAGTAAGCTTTATTTGCTTTGGAAAGAGCAAGTGTCCCTCCTTGAGAAAGCACTTCCCTTGGTATTAAATGGGTTGGAAAGAAAGTAAGTCACGCGTCGCAGTCATCATCACTCGGCTCGGCTTCAGCTTTCAAGTATTTAATTAATTAACGAAAATTCAACTCGAAATAACCAAGGACCCGCGATGCGGCCCGATCTGTTTCTTTCCCGGATTATTTCAAATCCTTAATTGAGGGGAATAAGGCTCGATTTTGTTCCAAAATTATTTTTCAGACTCAGCTTCAATATTTCAACATTCTATTGCTGCTAATTTTCTGTTTCTATTTTTTTCCGTTTTAGAAAATTTACTATTTTATTATTTATTATAGTAATACAAATTAGATAAATTGTAATCTGTATTCTATTTTTGGAGATTAAAACCTGTGTGGTTTTCTTCTCCTTCAGAATTTTTCTATTATGATTTGAAGATATAAAATTTCATCGGAGTATTAAAATTCAAAAACAATTTGAAGAACATAAAAACTTCATCATTTTCTGTGAAACAGTATATAAAAATTTTAATTTTTATTTATTAACCGTGTTGTTTATCATTAATTACAGTGTTGTTTATTGTTCTACTTTTTTCCATTAATTGAACACTTATGTTGTTGACAGTGAAAAACGGCAATTGATAGCGGAAATCCTTTTGCGACTGTTGCGGCAACGACGATAGCCTCGTCAAGCCGAACTGCTGTGCCACTGCCCGAGAAATCAGAAAAATTTTCTGGAGCCAACTTCATAGGATGGCAGCAAAGGGTGTTCTTCTGGCTTACCATGCTTGGTATGCAGAAGTTCACCAGTGAAGACGCTCCAGTGCATGCCGCAGACATCCCGGAAAATAGGAAGTTTATGATTGTTGAAGTATGGAACACATACAAACTTTCTTTGCAAAGGCTACATTCTAAGTGCTTCGGAGGATGACTTGTATAATGTCTACAATGCTATGAAAACTTCGAAAGAATTATGGGACGCACTTGAGAAGAAGTACAAGACTAAAGATGCATGTCTGAAAAAGGTTGCCAAGTTTCTAGACTATAGAATGATAGACATCAAAACCGCTGGAACCTAAGTTCAAGAGCACTTATTATTCACGACCTTATTGTTGAAGGTATGGTAGTGAATGAAGCATTTCAAGTGGTTGCAATGATTGAGAAATTGCATCCTTCGTGGAGAGACTTCAAAAACTATCTAAAGCACAAACGTAAAGAAATAAAGTTGGAAGATCTTATGATTCATCTCAAGATTGAGGAAGACAACAAAACAATTGAGAAAAAGTCTAATATCGTTGAGAAGACTACTCCAAAAAGTAAGAAGAGGAAGATGTCTTCTGGACAGACTAAGGAGTAGAACAAGAAAAAATTAAAGGGCAACTACTACAATTGCAGAAAAGCTGGTCACAAAGCCCGTGATTGTCGTCTCCCAAAAAAGGATAAGAAAAAGGGGGAAGGCTAACATAGTGGAGAAGAATGATGACATTGATGATCTATGTGTAATACTTTTGGAATGCAGCCTAGTTGTAAATCCAAAAGAGTGGTGGATCGACTTTAGAGGCACTCGACATGTTTCTGCTGTCAAAGAAGCATTTGCGACTTACTTTACTGTTGGTCCCTAAGAAGAGTTTTCCATGGAAAATACTGCAAAGTCCAAGATTGAGGGTTTGAGAAGATATTCCTGATCAAGATGGCTTACAGCAAGGTGTTAATGCTCAACAACGTCCTTCATCTTCCTACTATTAGGAAGAATTGGTTTCAACTTCTTTACTTGTTAAGAATGGATTCAAATGTATATTTGTATCTGACAAAGTTGTTGTAAGCAAGAATAAAATATATGTTATAAAGTGCTACCTCACAGAGGGCTTTTTCAAACTCAATGTAATGATTGTTGACAATATTAATAAAAGTTCAGCTTTCTCTTATTTATTGGAGTCAAATGATTTATAGCATATTTGTTTAGAACATGTCAATTACAAAACCTTGCGAAAGTCAATTAATTTAGAATCATTGCTAAATTCTAGTGTAATAAATCAAAATATTAAATATGTGTTGAATCTAAGTTTGTAAAACATCTTTATAACTCTGTTGAAAAGAATTTAAATCCTTTAGACTTAATTCATACTGACATTTGTGATGTGAAGTCGACACCATTTCGAGGTGGAAAAAAGTATTTTATAGGTTTTATTGACGATTTTACTCAATATTGTTATGTTTATTTGCTTAATAGTAATAATGAAGCAATTGAAGCATTTATGCAATACAAGAATGAAGTGGACAATCAATTAAATAAAAAGATCAAAATGATTAGAAGTGACTGGGGTGGAGAATATGTGTAACGAGCCGGCTGGTTAACATTTTTAGTTAACAACCTCGGAATTAGGATTTGAAGGTTCCAACAGGTTTGTATGATGATTTTGGACTTAGGCGTATGTCCAGATCGGGTTTTGTATGACCCGGGAGCATTTTGGAACCTAATAGTGAAAGTTGATTACTTAAGGATTTTGAAGTTCTTTAAATTTGGGTTGGAGCGGGTTTTGTGATATCGATGTCCGAACGGGATTCTGAGATTAAGAATAGTTCTGTAATGTCATTTAAGACTTGCATGCAAAATTTGGTGTCAATCCGAGTAGTATAAGTATGTTTCGGCACATTGAAAGTAGATTGAAGAACTTGAATTTCATAAGTTTGATTCAATTGATTTTAGGGTGTGATTCTTAGATAGCGTTATTTCGGGCATTTCGAGGGTTCGAGTGAGTCTGTTTTATGATTTTAAACTTGTCGGTATGTTCGGGCGGGGCCCCAGGGGGGCCGAGCATTAATCGGACGAGGCTCGAGCTAAGATTAAAATTTGAGAAAGAGTTAAAGCTCTAGTTCTGTCATAATTGCACTTGCGGTTGGCCAGCCGCAGGTGAGAGCCTATAGAAACGGATAACCCATCGCAGATGCGGCTCAAGGGGAGGAACACCAGGTTCCGCAGATACGGCTCCTCTTCCACAGAAACGGAACCGCAGAAGCGGTCCCCAGACCGCAGATGTGGCCCCAGGTAGCCCGGCCCAATTCCGTAGAAGCAGGTGATCTCACGCAGAAGTGAGACCGCAGATGCGGTCCCGTAACTGCAGGTGCGGAAATCCCTGAAGGTAGTGGCTTTCATTTAATACGAAAATGTGTCATTTTTGACATATTTCACTCCATTCTTGGCAATTTGGGAGCTTCAAAAAGAGATATTTCAGCCTAGCTTTGTGAGGTAAGTTATTTATACTTAATGTGAGTTTAATACATAGTTAATGGGTAGGTTACACCATGTAAATTATAGGTTTAGAGTAAACCTAGGGTTTTGATAAAAACAAGATTTAAATGCGAAATTCGTTATGGAATGAAGTAAAAATCATATATTCTTTATCCTTAGGTTATGGGTAACAACTTTCTTAAAAAAATTTTAAAAACCGGGCACGTGGATCCGGGAATGAATTTTAGAAACCATGCATTTAGGGTTGAAAAATTACTTTAATAGCTAGAATATGAATTCTTGAGCATGTATTGACTAGTTCTTACCCCATTTGAATAGTTTTGGATCGTTCGGCTCCGATTTGAGGATTTAAGCGCATTCTTGAATTTGAAAGTAAGCTTTGGGGCAAGGTAAGACTCCTTTCTAACCTTGTAAGAGGAAATTGTCCCCGTAGGAGAAATAATTTGAATACGTACAACTAATTGCGGGGGTTACATATACACGAGGTGATGAGAGTCCGTGCGTAGCTACTACTATGCTTAAGTCTGGGTAATCTAGGACCCAAAAGCATGCTTTACTTTCCGTACTTGTAACTTGGTTGTCAATTAAATTGCATAAATCATATCGAACTCGGCAAATGAATTTCTAAAAGTTAAATATTATTTTCTTGACCATTAAAGAGAAGTTAACATTACCTTGGGTAATTGCTTTCTTGATGAGTTCTTGATTGACTGTTTGATGTGTTTATTCGTATTTGACCGTGTCGCATGTACGATTCATGAGCGGGGTAATAGATGCATCTATGGTTGGCGCCGTTTGACCCTCCGACATTGCACACTTTATTATTTTGTTGGATCGGGCCGTACGACCTCACCATTATTTGCACATGTTATTTGCTTAGTACTTTCTGTGATTTGAATTGCTTTAAATAGATTGTTAACTGAAATGTCAGAAACTGAAATATTATTTATGAAAGAACCTGTCACTTCCCGTTATTAACTGTTATTTATTCATGACATCCATGTTTAGCATATATTTAAATTATATTATTATTGACCCTAATAAGTGTCAAGTTGATCCCTCGTCACAACTTATTTGAGGTTAGAGTGAATACTTACTGGGTACATATTGTTTATGTACTCATACTACGCTTCTGTACTTAAAGTTATAGGATCTGAGGCAGGTGCATCTAGCTACCAGTCCGGCGCGCGTTCCTGATACTTGACCGAGATTTCACGATGAGCTACCCCTTCTGAGTCGTTCAACAGCATACCGGAATCTTTCCTTTTGTTATTAATGTCTATTCTATTTTAGGTAGTAGGAAAGTATATACTTTTGTACGTACTACTAGTTGCCCTCGTACTTGTGACCCTAGTTCCTGGAACACACATTAGTAGACCATTATTTTTGGGTTGTATTTATATTGTTATGATCCCCTCTAGTCTTTCCTGATTCAATCGTCTTATCGTTTGTTAATTATCGATTGTTTTTAATTTAAGTTAAGTAAATGTCGAGAGTGATTATTTAAAAGAATTAGAACTCACTAGTTGATTAGGATTGGCTTCCCTAACAACGGACCTATAATGAAAATTGGATCGTGACAATATGAATTCGTGTTTGTAGAAATATGTTTGGAATATGGAATATACATCAAAATACTACCCCGTACACACCTCAATCCGATGGAATTGCGGAAAGAAAAAATCAAACATTAAAGGAAATGATGAATTCTTTATTAAAAAGTTCCGAATTACCGTAGAGTTTGTGGTGGGGAAGCTTTCCTTACAGCTAACCGAATACTCAACAGAGTACCCCACAGTAAAACACAATCTATTCCATATGAAAAATGGAAAGGAAGAAAATCCTATTTCAAAGTGTGGGAGTATTTAACAAAGGTACAAGTTCCTTTACCCTAAATGGTAAAAATTAGACCAAAGACTGAGGATTGTGTTTTCACTAGATATGCTACAAACAGTAAATCATGTCGGTTTTCGGTTCATAAATTTGATAATCCCGAAATTCATGCTATTACGGTAATTGAATAAGATAATGTTGAATTCTTTGAAGGCATCTATCCATATAAAACTGAATGCGAGTCGTTAAGTGAGAGACCTAAACGACCACGCGAACAACCAAAGGAAAATACTCCAAGTGAAGAGGATCTAAGGCGTAGAAAATGTCAAAGAACATCTACTTCCTTTGGACCAAATTTTGTGACATTCTTGCTTGAAAATAAGCCTCAAACTTTCAAAGCTGCTATATCATCTTTTGATTCAGCATTTTGGAAAGAGGCAGTCAATAGTGAGATTCAATCACTTTTGGATAACCATACATATGAATTGATTGATCTTCCTTCACGAGATAAGCCTTAAGGTTCGAAATGGGTTTTTAAATGAAAAATGAAAGCTGATGGAACTATTGACAAATATAAGGTCAGACTTGTTGTTAGAGGCTATAGACAAAAGGAAAGCCTTGATTACTTTGACACTTACTCGCAATGTCCCTCATTGGCGGCGGAAAGAAAAATGAATGTGCTTATATTGAGAAAGCACTTCTCTTGGTATTAAATGGGTTGGAAAGAAAGTAAGTCTCGCCTAGGGGTGTTCATGGTTCGGTTTGGATCGGTTTTTCCCTAAAAAGAAACCAAACCAAGTAAGTCAGTTTTTCAAATATTAGAACTAAACCAAACTAATTAAGTCGGTTTTTTCTCGATTCGGTTTATGTCGGTTTTTCAGTTTTTCGGTTATTTGTCGATTTTTTCTTAAATATATTCACTACCAAACACACATTTCGACGATCATATTTTCAATGTAACACTATCAAATTAATTGCCCTTTGAAAAATCTATTATTTACCAAGATATATTGATGATAATTGAATCAAATAGTGATGAATAATTTAAGGACTCAATTAAAAATATATTATTTTTAACATGAAATAGATTCTTACGCTTAACAAAAGAAAACTACCAATTAAACTAGAATGTAAAGGTAAAGAATTGTACTAAAAGTGCAAACGATTAATATTTATTATAAAAATTTTAAAATTTTGTATAAAAGTATACATATATATAGGTATAATAATAAATTTAAAATAACTACTCCTATATTCGGTTTAGTTTGTTTTTTTTTAATTAAAACCAAAACCAAACCAAATTTGATCGGTTTTTAAATTTCAAAAGCAAAACCAAACCAAACCAAAAAGTATCAATTTTTTTGGCCGGTTTGGTTTGATTTTCGGTTTGGTTCGGGTTTTTGGATTTTTATGAACACCTCTACTCTCGCCCTTCGTCGCTCGCTCGGCTCGGTTTCAGATTCAGATTCGGTCAAAGATTGATTGATTGATTATTGGACAAAATTTCTTCGAAGTATTTAATTAATTAATGAAAATTCAACTCGGAATAACTCAGGAGTTGCGACACGACCCGGTCCGTTTCCTTCCCGAATTATTTTAAATCATTTTCCCCCGAATATTTTAAACGGGAAAGGCTCCCACCTGTTCCAACAGTCATGGCTGTTTATGAAAGGTATCAAACCTTTTCAGATTCTAGAAAATGGCTTTAAATATGCCTTGATCCCAGAATCTTCCCTTATGGAATTTTCTGTTCTTCTTCTTCTGCGCAAAATTTTTCAGTGTGTTTTACAACCATTGAGTGGTTCGAAGTTCATCAGAGTTTTTGGTACCAATATACTGGTGAGTTAAGTCTTTCTATCTTGGGAGGATAATACTCTAACACCTCGGGTACTTGAGGAGAATAATTTCCTTAATGACACATTGTGCATTCAATGAGCTCGATTTTATTCCGAAATTATTGTTCAGATTCAGCTTCATTATTTCGACATTCTGTTTCTGTTTTTTCTTCTTCAAAAAAATTACTATTTCGTTATTTATTATAGTAATACAGATTATATAATAATATATGCGTGACAAGTCAGCTGAAGTAGAAGCTACTACAATTGCATCACTATTTTAAGTTGACTTGAAAGAAAAGGAGATATATATACTATCTTATAGTAGTATTATCTTTCGCTTTCAATTATGACTCATGAGTTTCACCTGAAAAATAAAAACGAAAAACACACATTAATGAACCGACACTCAAATGGTGTAAGCTAAAGCATTGCATGGACCCTCTATATATACACTATGGGAAATCATAGCTACCGCGACATTTAATCAGCGACATATATAATAAATGTGGGAAAAAAGCTAATTTTGTAACATTTTTTAAGTAATGTAGTAAAATGATGATATTTAATAAGAAATTGCAAAACTATTGAGACTTTTAAGTAAAATGTCACATATTGGCGGGTATTTACTGACATTTACTGCTGTCCGCTAATGAAGGACATTTTCCTAAGTGATTTTTAATCGTGACAAATTGAAACTAAAAAATATTATGGAAGGCCTGTCTACTGAAAACCCTACCAATCTCTCCCCTATCCGCAACACCTAAATTAAGATGCCACCGTTTTGTATTCGCAAAATTGTCAAGGTCGCTGTGAAACTGTAGCCGCCTACTATTTCTGTTGGACTTGCCTCATATATCTTTCTGGCACTATCAAGTTCTTGAAGTTCAGAATTGCGATCGGTTAGTGGATAAGCTAATCCCAGCGTGAAGCAGAGAATCCAAAGGGGAGATGACCAGGTTGGTGTCTAGAACTCTAAACATGATAGAAGTTTACCAAAATTTAGGCATTTGGTTGAGCATCATATTTATTCTATTCCCTAGCATTTAGATACTACTGATAATTATCAGGCTTTTGGTTCAGGTTATTAAGGTTCGGGTAAGGGTTATTCAATTGTGATTTATGTTCTATTTTGGTCACTGGATTGAATTTCCAGTTAATGTCTGTAAAAGGGTCGCAACCTTTTCTTTTATTTTCGTTATATTGCATTCCTACTAACTGTTTGAATGAATGCGTTAGAGGATTAGATTAGTGACGTTGTTTGGGTGTTCAATTTGTTCTTACTGCTGCGGAACCCTAAATATACGGCATACAGATGCATCAGTCGATGCAAATGGTAAATGAGTTACTAAGTTACAGGGCTATTGTTTTCACTAATAAATTGCGTGATGCTGGTTCCAACAGTATAAGAACAGATGTTCACTTATCTTCTGTTAGAGTTGTTTGGTTGTGCTTGATGGTGATTTTAATCCAAACATCATGACAGATTAGACTGGAATGGAAGCTTGTAGATACTTGTTTGTGAGGGAAAAGGTAAAAGACCATTACGATTATGTGTTTGATGATTTAGATTGTGGATGGTGTAGGGTATCTTAAGGTATAAGCTTTATTGACTATTCCAGTTGGAGAAGGAGCATGCCATTGATGTTGGGACTGAAATTGATCAATTGTTCTAGCAAATTGAAGAGCAGAGAAGGATTTAGCAAGCCTCTACAATGATACTAAAAATTGTTAGTTCCTCTTCTGCACTACGTAATTTTCAGAGTTTTGATTTCAAATATCTTTAGTTTTCAATAAAATAAATACTTCTTGCCTCAAGCTGAGTAAAATATCCATTTTGTCATGATGATGTTGATTGTAATGTTTCTTTCTACTTATGATACCTAAGCCATAATGTAACATTGCACACTAATATTTTCATGCTATTTTCTCTTTGCTTTAGCATATAAAAAGCATTATCCACCATTCTTGGGACAATGAAATATAGAAGTTAAGAAAAGATTGCAGAAGATGTTGTGTCACCTAAACTGCTGGCTAAGAAGGAGATATCATCTCTGAAACACTTCCTGCAGTTGTATGTAACTTCATCTCTGTTAGTGGAATCATCTTTTGCATATGCTTATGATGGCGAATTGTTACATTGCTTTTGAGCTTCTAATGTTGAATGGGTTTTTATGTTCTCTTGCAGAAGGTAGTATCCGTGTGACTTAATACTTCTTCAAGATATTGTATCAGGTACAATTGTGCTGTTCTTTTTGCTATTTTGTAGTAATTTTCTAAATCAATTTAGTGATGGTTCCTTCCTCTTTTGTTTCAGTTCTTGGAACACTTTAGAAGAAAGTGATATCATGAGAGCAACTAATGTAAAGGAATCGTCAACTTGGGAAAAACATGGACAGTAAAGCTTTTTCATCAAAAAAACGTTAATAAAGCTATGACCAAATTAGATTGTTTTGGACCTTTAAGGGAAAAGTTATGTAATTGTATATTGAAGTAACTTGTAGTTTGGTTCAAATTGTTTGCAGTGTACTGGAAAGTATTGAAATGAGAAGGGATGTTATTGAGAATAAATTATTGTTAATTTACTGTTTTCTTTTAATATAAAAATGTCTTTCATTTAGTCTTTAGCCATGACTAATATAACTGTTTTCACATTCATATTATAAGTCAAAAACTATAAATAATTTAACGACATTTATATATATGTCGCAAACAAGATAGGTTAAGTACCCAAATTATTGACACTTGGATAAATGTCATAAGTAAATGTCATAAATTATTTGCCGACATTAATCTAAATGTCGGGAAAAAAACGACATTGATTCCAACATTTGATTTAAGTGTAAAATAAATATCGGTAAATGATTTTACGATATTTATGTCACTTACACCAACATTTATAAAATGTCGTGATATGTCATATTTCTTGTAGTGATATACAAGTAACTATAGTAGTAAATTTCAGCTACAATTAGTGCCCAACTCCAACATCTCTGGTTGTATGGTTCAGTAATCTATCAATTCGTTAGTGCTTAATATACAGAACCACATTTTTCAAAACCTAGCTTTTCAATGGCTGATCTTTCGATTAATCTACAATTAATTCATTTGTAGTCAATGTTCATCTTTCATAAAACGATTAGTTTAAACTTTTAACTAACCATATCAGAAATCTTCACAGTTCTTCAAATAACTTGTCAATGGCTCCGAAATGCTGACCCAATCAAGTACGTCAATTAACACTTATTTCTTGAAATCCACGCCTTTGTCACAGCAAATACTAATAAAATTAAGATAATAGCAACAGTCGAATACAGTGTCCCAATCATTGGATGGATACTTTTGGACTCCATATAAGCATAAGCAATAGCAACAAATTACATTGACCTAGAACTATTGTTGGATTTGTTGTATATTTAATATATTAAATACAGACAAGAGGGGTTGCTCTGATGGTAATCACCCCTACTTCCAATCAAGAGGCTGTGGGTTCGAGTCTCCCCAAGAGCAAGGTGAGAAGTTCTTTGAGGGAAGGATGCCGATGGTCTATTTGGAAACAGCCTCTCTAACTCAGGGTAGGGGTAAGGTTTACGTATACATTACCCTCCCCAGACCCCATTAAGTGGGATTATACTGGGTTGTTGTTGTTAAGAGGGTGAACGGAAATGAAATTTTTGAGTGAAATTTTAAGTTTCCCCTTTTGTAAATGGATATTGTCCCATATTGGAAGAGTAAGAGGTTTTTTATGGATATATAAGCAATTGCTCTTCTTCTAGCTCTTAAAGAGTTGAGAAGAAGGCAAGCTTCGCGCCGCCGTCGTCGAAAATTAACTACCTTTCAATTTTCCCTCTTTATTTTCCCTCTTTATTGTTGAGTAAATAGCCATTTATGTAATGACATTTATGCTGTGGCCGTTTTGCATAAACAACCATTCTGAAGAGCTGCACCTCTTCAGATTTCAGCCCAACTTTGGCTATAAATACAACACTATTCTTCTCCGAATTTGACTACGATTTTATGAGTTTCTCCTCCTTCTGCATACTTTTAGCATCAAACAAAGCAACAGTAACTGAGATTTGCTACCGACCTTTGTGTTCGCTGAAACACTATGGTTTGAAGTACCGCTACACCAGTGTGTAATTCGTTCTATCCTGGGAGGAAATAATCCATAACCTTGGATACTAGGAAGATGTTAAATTCCTTAAGAAAATACTGTGAATTCAATGTGGCTCGAATCGGTTTTCTGTTATTTCGTAGTTCATTTCTGTTTATGTTTCCTGAATTATTTTACAAATAAAGTATACTAACAACTATATCAGGTACTTGGTTGATGTTTTGCTATAAATGCAGCAAAGAACATGGTTACTCCTACTAAAACTAGTTCTCATGCCAATGTATAAAGAGTTTAGTTTTTGCAGAACTTTCATTTTGACCAACTAATTGCACAGCAAGAGTGATTTACAGGACAGATACATATAAATCAGGCATTCAGCAAAAGAAGACACTAACTTAGCTGCTCATCAAGTATTTCAATAACTGTCCCCTTCTAAAAGCCCAACATACACCCACCAATAGCAGTCTTGAAATCGTGAAATAATGTCCACTATGACCAACACATTAGGCAGTGAGAAATGCAGGAAATCAAAAACAATAAATTAGTAAAAGGAGTACTTCTACAGCACATAATTAAATATCCTCAAAACTTCCAGGACAACTGCTAATTTTAGCTGCAAAATGTCGCGTGCGTACCACAAATTTAATTGTTACTCATATTTTCGAGGAAAACAATTTCGCGCCCACTGTGGGGCTAAAGAAAATAGTAATTATTTCATTAATGATTCTCATAATACACGTTATTTTTAAACTTTTTCTTGCCAAGAATTTTTTGATTCTCAGGATTAAACATGTTAAACTCGCAAAACGCACATGTTCATGACAACGAATGCCCTTGATTTCATGGGAAAAATAATAATGTAGGGTCGGTGTACCACCGATAAATCCTGGGGAAGTGCCAAATGTGGAACCAGTAGATATTAGTTCGCACATTGCTTTAAATGCAGATTTAGGCGCAGAACCTAGAGAAAATGTACGTAGCAAGCCCGATCTGAGGGCCAAGGAGCACAAGGTATAGGAGATGGGGGAGCCATCCTCCAAGTGATATTCGAGATGTTGCAAGCTTAACAGATTGACATCGCTCAACTTCAGAGTCAGAATAAAACTCTGAGTATAGCTGAACTGGAAAAAACTCGATGTGCGGAACCAGTGCCAGAAAGATCAAACGAAAATGGCTCGGGGACTGACCCCATCGTTATGAGGATACTCGAAGAGCTCACCAAAAGATCGAGTCCGGGGAAAAGAAGATTGAGGACAATGACAAAAAGGTGGAGACTTATAACTCCCGTGTTGATCAAATACCGGGGGGCACCCCCGGTCTTGAAAGTTTTAGATGCCAAAAAGTTCATACAGAAATCATTACCACAAAGAGCAGCTCCGATGCCTATTCCTAAAATGGTTCGCATGCCCGATATACCTAAATATAACCGGACAAGTGACCCTAATGAACATATTACCTTCTATACTTGCGGGATTAAAGGAAACGACCTGAATGATGATGAGATTGAGTCAGTAATGTTGAAATAATTTGGAGAAACTTTGTCGAAAGGAGCCATGATTTGGTACCATAACTTGCCCCGAAATTTAGTACTAGTTAAAATTGAATATATAGGATAATATCTACTGGGTAGGATATTGAACTTAGTATTTTTAGAATAGTAAAATAATGTATAAAGAAAAAAGAATAGAGATAGAGTAACACTAACCATACTTTGAATTAACTTAAAAAATGAAGTAAAACTAATACTCGAAAATAATATTGATAATCTCAAATAATAAATATATTCGGAGCAATCGAATAAAAGTATAAAAGAGAAAATTTTTTCGGTACTTACATTGAGATAATATGATATTTAATTTATGATTTTGTTAAAATATATGATTTGACGTACTCGAACAATTCAGATCGATCAAACTTTCATATAATCAATATTCTTTAATAGTGTACAAGCATCACGACGTTGACCAAATGTCTATTAGTGGGAAGTAGGGGTGTACATGGACCAGATTGATTCGATTTTTATTAAAGGAAAATTTTCATTCCTATACCATATAGGAAACTATATTACCAAATATGGTCATAGTTTGCATATTACCCTTCATGCTAATAGTATTTCTACAAATATAGATAATGCATTAAATAAGAAATTATTGTAGATGTAGGCTTCCTTATTTAGGTGCGTTAAAATTGGGGGATTAAATATTCTTCCTGATCTTCCACAACGCAAATTAATCTTCTTCGTCAGTTTTGTTTCAAGTTTAGCTTCTCTGCTTTTTCGATACACCGTGTTTCAAACTTTTTTTTCTGATTTCACAAATAAAAAATTACTAAATCTTTCATAATTCTTCTACATCAAATGCAATTATGTCCAAATTTCAGTAATACAAAGCAAAGGAAAAGAGAGCAGCAATTCCACCATTGACAACCATTAAAAAGCTTTAAAGCTTTAAATTCAAATTTGGGTTTTTAAAAATTATTATTTGTTTGGATTATGTGTTGTTTCAAATAATTGGGAATATTGTTTGGAGTTTATATCTCAATTTTGAAGGGTTTTGGTGAAGATTAGACTTGGATTTGGCTGGATTTCGGATTGAAACTCGAAAAAGAATAAGAAGAAGACATTATATACATTATATTGTAGAAATTGTAGAAAATTTGTAGAAAAATTGTATTATGTTATTTATTTATTTTTCTTTTATTCATTTAACTATTGTATGAAAGTTGAGCAACATTGTATAAAAATTATATTTAAGTGGTATTATATTGTAGTTGTATATAACTTAGTAGAAATAATGTACGAAAGTTTTAGATAATTTGTAGATAAGTTGTATAATATTAGTTGTATGAAAATTATTTTTGCTATGTATAAATCAGATACAAAATATACAAAAGATATATTGTATAAATTTTGTATAAAATTTGTATGTAAGTTTTATGTTATTGTAGTTGTATTTCACTGTGTGAAAATAATGTGTGAAAGTTGTAGAAAATTATAGATAAGATGTATTCCTCTATAACAGGAGATGTTGGCATGTCAAGTAACTTTAGTATTCCAGATGAACATGCATGAAAATAAAGATAAATTCTGTTATGAATAGTTTGTAGATAATTTGTAGAAACATTGAAATTCTGTATTTTCATATTAATTTTTCAAATGATATGCAGTTTTATTGTAGAATAAATATAGAAAATAAGCAATTGTGAGTCTTATTTGACTCATTCCTCACATTTAACCTATTCTACAAATTTACGCCTCTTTAAATACAATACAACCATACTGTCTTGAATTTAAAGGTATATAAACTATGCAGAAGGAATTCAGATTCCATCCAAAATGCAAGAAGCTGGGAGTGACACACATTTTTTTTGCTGACGATCTGTTAATGTTTTGCAGGGGTGGCAAACAGTCAGTTAATGCATTGTAGAACACTTTCAATAAGTTCTCAATTGCATCATGAGACGACCTGACCCGTCGTCTTATGAGTTACCGCTTCGTTTCCCCTATTTTTAGCTTCTTTATGCTTCAATATTCGTATTTTATGTGATCGAGTTGGTTCAGAGAGGTTTTGGTAGGAAACAAGACATTTCCGGTGATTCGTTTAGCTTCGGGGGATGATTTGTGACTTAGGAGTGTGATCGGAAGTGATTTTGGAGGTCTAGTATAGAATTAGGCTTGAGTTGGCGAAGTTAGTATTTTGGCGAATTTCGGTTGATAAGAGAGATTTTGATCCGAGGGTCGGAATGGAATTATGAGAGTTGTTATAGCTTCGTTAGGTGATTTGGGGTGTGTGTGTAAAATTTCAGGTCATTCGGAGGTGATTCGGTTGGATTTTTTATCAAATGCGTGTTTCGGAAGTTTTATAAGAACTTAGGCTTGAATTTGATGAGAATTTATGATTTTAGTATTGTTGGATGTGTTTTGATGATTGGAATGAGTTTGGATGATGTTTTAGGATGGGTCGGCACTTTAGGTTGAGGTCTCGGCGGCCTCGGGATGATTTCAGACGGTCAAGCGGACCAATTTTGGCATTTGGAAGTTGCAGATTTTCCAGTTATTGTGTTGCAGAGAATTTGGTCATTGCGATCGCGAGGGTGATGTCGCGATCGCATAGAAGGATTTGGGCAGGCCGGAGTTTTACTCTACGAGTTCGCAATAGATGGTCCGCGATCGCGTAAGGGGAGTTATTGGTTCTTCGCGTTCGCATTGAGGGGTCCGCGATCGCATAAGAGGATCTGGGGACCCAGCTATTTTGTTCTTCGCATTCGCATCAAGTGGAACGCATTTGCATAGGTATGGAAAATAAAGATTCCGCGATCGCATTAGCTTGGCCGCGTTCGCATAGGCCATTTTGGAGGCTTGGAGAATTTGTGCTTCGCGATCGCGGGCCTGGGGCCGCAATCGCATAGAAGGAAATCTGGGCTGACATAATAGTTTTTAAAACATTTCCTCCGCGAGTTTAAGTTATTTTTCCATCATTGTTGGGCATCTTGAGAGCTTTTTGGGAGAAATTGAAGAGTGTTTCGACTGAGATTGATTGGAGGTAAGTCCTATGAACTAAAAACAAGATTATATTGTGAAATTAACCTTGAAATTCATAGAAACTTAGCAAAAGGGGAAGAACTAGGGCTTGAGTTTTTGATATTTCAAATTGGGATTTGATGGGTCATTTGAGCTCGGATTTGAGAACTCTTGGTATGTAAAGACTCGTGGCAAAATAAGGAACCCGTTGATGTGGGAATTTCTGAGTTTTGAGAAGTTGACCTGGGGCTCGGGTTTTGCAAATTTCGGGATTTTTGATGTTTTTCGATTATTTTTTGATTGGGTTATGTTCCCTTAGCCTATTGTGATGTATTCATTCTGGTTTTGGTAGATTCGACGCGTGAGAAGGCCGATTTGAGAGGCAAGGGCATAGTGAGCTAGAGATTTGGCTGGCTTGAGGTGAATAATGATTGTAAATGATGTCCTGAGATTTTGAAACCTCGGATTGCTCAACGTAGTGCTATATTGAGGTGAAACACGCGCTTAATGACGAGCTCGGGGTTGTTTACTATTGGGGATTGTGACTTGGTCCGTCCCGATTGATGTTTTTACCGCGTATTTGACTGAGATGTATTTGTTATCAACATGATTTGGGCTTATTGCCATATTTTGGGCTTCATGCCAACTACTTGAATCCTTCGTGGACTGTTACCACTGTTTCCTCACTATTTTTTTTGATATATTACTCGAACTCAGTCCTATTGATTAAATACCATTTTACAAACTCAGTCACTTTTAATCGAATTTTGAGAAATTAAATGATATTCAAATGTTGTATGGGTTGAGCGCTACTGTTTTACTGATGCCCGAGGGGCTTGTGATGATTTCTGGACTGAGTGAGGCCGAGGGCCATATGTGAGGATATGCTGAGTGATATGAGATACTTTATGTGCCACGAGGTGGCTTGAGTGATGGGAGGCCGAGTGTCGAGTGATGATGCCACGAGGTAGCTTGATATAGCGCATGGGCCGTAAGGGGCCCCTCCGGAGTCTACATACCCACAGTGAGCGCGGGTACCCATATGATCTGAGAGTGAGACCGAGGGGATGATACTATGCTGAGTGACAGAAAGTAAGCCCGATGGGCTAATACTATGTTGAGTGACTGATAATGGGCCCGAGGGGCTGATACTATTCTGAGCGATTGATACTGGGCCCAGGGGCAGATTTTTACTTATTATTTACCTGTTGTTTTACCTTATTTACCTATTTTAAAAAAAGGAGATTTCATTTGATTCTTCACGGCTTTACTGTTTTAAGTTATTTACTGCGTGATATAGAATTGCCTTGTGCCTTTATGTGTTTTCATGCTTTCAGTCATTATTTATAATTATTACTCACTGAGTCGGAGTACTCACATTACTCTACCGTATGTGCAGATTCAGGCATAGCAGAGTCCGCACCTGAGCGCTGATTCCTTCCAGACCAGGCAACGATTTGAAGTTACAAGGTAGATGTTGACGTCCGTAGCCCTTGTCTCCCCTATCCCCTACCATTTTTGTTTTCTTCAAACTAGTGTATTGGATTTCATACTTTGTAGACTTATAACAGATTTTGTAGTAGCTCATGACTTGTGACGCCCTGGTTTGGGCTGTGTCGGGATGGTTTCCTTGTTATTATCGTTGTTTCTGCAATTATGGCTATCTTAAATATGTTTTAGAATTATTATGTTAATTAATTGTTTTTAAAAGAGGTGTTTGCGTTGTTCTGGCTGGCCTTGTCTTCATGGGAGGCGTCATCATGGTCGGGTTCGGGAATTGGGTCGTGACACATCAGGACAGCAAGCCAGTGTAGAAAAGAGCTCAATCTATATTGCTGGTGTACCACATCATATCAAAGAAGAACTGATCAATCTTACTGGATATGCAAAGGGCAATATACAAATTAAATATCTGGAAGTTCCATTGTTTGTGAGGAAGCTAAACATTCATCAATGTCTGCCTTTAGTTGAGAAAATCACAGAGAGAGTCAGATGCTGGTCAGCAAGGATTCTCTCATATTCAGAAAGAGTTCAATTTATCAAATCAGTCCTATTTGGTGTACAAACATATTGGGCTCAAATATTCTTAATTCCGAAAAAGATCATGAATATAATAGAGACTATATGCAAGATTTCTTGTGGACTGGTTAAAATGAGTTCTCCAGGAAAGCGTTGATTGCATGGGACAAAATATGTAAACCTAAATCAGTAGGTGGATTGAGCGTGATAAATATGAAGATGTGGAACAAAGAAGCAATGTTAAAACACCTAAGGGCTCTGACTATGAAGAAAGATACCCTGTGGATTAGATGGGCTCATATCTATTACATAAAGAACATGCATAATGAAAATGTACACACACTCAAAGCAGCAGCATGGGTGGTGAGGAAGACCATAGAGACAAAAGATGAAGTTATGAAGATAAGGACAGATCAACATAGTATTGCAACCATTCTAGAGAGCTTCATGAAGTAAGGTAAATTTCAGATACACAAGGCATATGTCCAGATGCAGCATCAATTCATTAAATTTGAATACAAGAGTATCCATATGCACTCACACATTCATTCTAGATTCAAGTTTCATCTATGGTTGGCGATTAACCAAAGAATAGCAACCGTGGATAGGCTTGCTAAATTTGGTATTCAAATGTAGGAAGAGTGTATTTTCTGTGAAAAAGCTGAGGAAACATTTGATCATCTCTATTTTGGTTGTCATAGTACCAACAAACTGTGGGAAAGGATATTGAAATGGCTGGGGCATACAAGGATGATAGGGGACTGGAACCATGAGCTGATATGATTAGTAACATGGCAAAGAAGAAAGAATGTAAGGCAGAAATGACCACGGCAACATTTGCATTGGTTGTGTACTGCATATGGCGTGAAAGAAACTCAATGCGATTCAACAAGGGGAGATACAATATTGATGAAGTTTGTAAGAAAATTGCAATACATATACACATATAAGGAAGGAAGAAAATCAAATGGAGGCAAGGATTAGACTTTATATAAACTGCCTTAGTATACAAGTTTGTTAGTATTACGTACATAGCCTAGTTATACTTTGTAATAGAGATTAGAGATTAATGGTCAGTGTTAATCTGGGTATGTAATGTCAGTTTTGATGAAATAAAAGCAAAATTTCGTCAAAAAAAGGTATAGCAATATATATAACTTAAAAAACATCTTCTCCTCTGTACAAGTTAGCTCCAAAACAGACGAAGTAAAATAACAAACTCCTATCAAAACTTTTAACACAAAAATGCAAAGCTCAAATTTTATATTATTGTAGTTATATTTAACTAGGTGAAAATAATGTGTGAAAGTTTTAGAAAATTATAGATAAGTTGTATTCCTCTATAATGGGAGATGTTGGCATATCAAGTAACTTTAGTGTTCCAGATGAACATGCATGAAAATAAAGATAAATTCTGTTATGAACAGGTTGTAGAAATTTTGTAGATAATTTGTAGAAACATTGAAATTCTGTATTTTCATATTAATTTTTCAAATGATATGTAGTTTTATTGTAGATTAAATGTAGAATACAAGCCATTATGAGTCTTTGACTCATTCCTCACATTTAACCTATTCTACAAATTAACGCCTCTTTAAATACAATACAACCATACTTTCTTGAATTTAAAAGTATAGCAATATATATAACTTAAAAAACATCTTCTCCTCTGCACAAGTTAGCTCCAAAACAGATGAAGTGGAATAACAAGTTCCCATCAAAACTTTTAATACAAAAACACAAAAGCTCAAAAATAAATAAACAATAGTCAACAATTTTTCTACAACTGTTTCAACATAATGTATGTCACTTCTTCTTCTTCTTCTTCTTCTTCTTCTTCTTCTTCTTCTTCTTCTTCGAGTTTCAATATGAAATTCAGCCAAAACTAAGTCTAATATTCACTAAAATCTCTCAAAATTAAGATATAAACTCCAAACTAAATTCTCAATTATTTACAACAACACTCAATCCAAACAAATAATAATTTTTGAAAACCCACATTTGATGAAATTATTGCCAATGGTGGAATTACTGCTCTCTTTTCCTTTCCTCTTATATTACTGAAGGAACCCGAAATCATAACCATAAAATCGACATGCTTGTGCTCATCTTCCCCGGCACAAAAAAATTGGGACAAGATTGCAGAGGTGCCGACAGTGCCTTGGCTATGGAAGAAATAATGGGATTTTGATATAGAAATCATGGGTGTGGGAGGGAAACGTGGGTGAAGGTGTGAGAATTGGAGAGAGAAATGTGGGGGAAGTGGTATTAGAAGGAATATATGGTACCATTAAATTAGGAGTGTAATTAATACCCTTAAAAATCACTAATGGTATATAATTGATAATTAGGCATACTAAATGTAATTATATCAAATCTTAAACATTGAGGGTAATATAGTTTCCTATATGGCATAGGAATGTAAAAATTCCTTTATTAAAATCAAACTAAACCAACTATAATAGGTTGGATTGGTTTGATTTTGTTGGGTTTTCCGGATTTTTTTGTTATGTGAATATTATTTCAATCTTACTTTGTTAAACTTTTTATAATCAAATATATGTTTAGTGAAAATTTAAAAACTCGACAAACATATGATCTATTAAAATATTTTTATGGTAGAGTTTTGTTAATAACACATGATAGTTATTTTTTTAGTCGTCTGACAATAATTTTTGGTTGATGTATACTTACAAGGTTAAACGAAATTAATAATTAAACATAAAAACTAATATGATACCTAATTAATGATAAGTTCTATTTAATTTTAGATTATCGAAATACCACTTCAAATTTAAAAAATATATAATAATTTAATAAATCTTGACATATGAACATGGAAGAACAAAGAAATTGACGTATTTCAGTAACACTTGATAAGAAATTAATCATGTAACCCATTATTTAAGGTTAATAAAAATGGAGTACTTCATATTCTATTAAATACTACATTTCATAAGAGAATCCCAAATATTTCTAGAATTTTTGTAAAGAAAATTATATATAAAGTCTTAAAAGTATACCTAAAAATTATATATTTATATGTCGGTTTGGTTCAGATTTTTTTACTCAATACCAAACTTAATCGAGTTTTTTAATCGGTTTGGTTTGACTTTTCAGTTTGGTGCGGTTTTTCGATTCGGTTTGTACACTCCTAATGGGAAGTCTATAACCAAATATTTGGATATTTATATCTGAAAGATATATTTATATGTGAATTTTTATTAAAGGACGGAGTGTTACTCTAGTTCATGATGATTCTTAATCGTGCACAAACAATATTGGAGTGTGACTCATGATATATATTGATATATTTACTATAAATGCTAGATCCGTCAGAAAATACCAATTGATTGTGTATCTATCGTTAAATTTATCAATCGTTTCAACGCTAGTTGGTAATTTACCAACTATTTCATTTCTATATTGACAAATTTCCAACTATTTCAATAGCAGTCGGTAATTTGCCAACGAAAATAAGTAATACTAACAAATTCCAAATCAAAATCTTGATCTATTAGTAAAGATTTCCAACCGATTTAGTATCAGTTGGCAAGTTTACTAACGGATACCATTCGGATGGTAATTTACTAATGCATTTTAAATTAGTTGGTAAATTAGCAACAAAATTCTTTTGTTGGTAAATAGTTGGTTGGTAATTCGTTACTAATCTGTTAATAAACTATACTTCGTTTTTTCCACCATATATGTACTCTGTTGGTAATATTACCAACGAAAAATATTTGTTGGCAATATTTGAGTTGGTAATCCGTTAATAAGCAGTTGCTAGATTAGGCACCTTTTTTCCCGCCATATTTACCAACTAAATTATTTACTTAGAAAAATTTTGGTTGGCAATTCGTTAGGAATCCGTTACTAAATTTTAAAAAGTACACCATTCTGTGCGGTCCGCACAGATGAAGTTCAGAGACTATATTTTTCAGGTCATCAGGCAATGTGGCCGCAAAGGGTTTTGTGCAGTCTGCATTGGGTTCAGTGCGGTCGCACTCGATTTCGTGCGTTCCGCAGAGCCAAGTTCAGAGAGAAGACAATTGGAGGATTATGCCCAACGCGGTCCATGGTCCATTTTTGTGCGGACTGTAGTAGAAGCCACCGCGGCCGCAGTCTATTTTGTGCGATCTGCGGTGGCCAACTTCAGGGAGCAGAAAAGTCAAGCCAAGAGCCTTAGTGCGGCCACACTCGATTTTGTGCGATCTGCACTAGCCCCAGAGATATTTTTGTCCATAATTTTCAGCCTAGTATAAATAGTTTCTTTTCCCATTTTTAGGTCATCAGATAGTTTTGGATGTAGAGCTGCGCTCGTGAACTCATTTCTTTTGTCATTTTGAGCAATTTTAGTTTAATTTCACCAATGAATCTTCAATTTTTATATAGAAATTAATTATTATGGGATTTTCTTTATCTATTTCTTTATTTTCATCTATAATTATGAGTAGCTAGACCCATTATCTAGGGTTATGGCTTAACCCTAGTGTGGTAATTGATGTGTCTTGTGTTTTGATGCTGATTGTCTATGAGTGTTTTGTATTTGGGCTAATTTAGGGTTTTAATATTGAATTAGTGGTTGCAAACAATAGTTTACGCCTAGTAGATTTTGGCTCTTCTTGAGAAAAAGAGCCTAAGTCCATGAAATTGGTCCAACAAGGAATTGGGGCGTACTCAAGAGATTGATAGCCCTAATTAAAGGGTTAAACCTAGAGAGAGTAATACCCGACTTGAACCTTGATTGCTTGCACAAATTTGAATACCCAATTGGTCTTGAGAAAGTCAATTCGGGCAAAATTACTCGAGCTACCGAGAGGTATAGAGTGAGTAAACTCTTGCAATGTTCATATTATACCCCCAAATGTGACAATCTAGCTTTAGACTCAAGAATCCGTCAATCAGCCACCTAGGAGAAAGTCACTACCCTAATGCCTTTTATCTATTTGAACAACTTGCAATAGTTTAACTGTAGCTTTACTTGGTCTAATTTAGCATTGTAGTATTATAAAATTAGAATTAAATTCAAAATCAAAAATATTTAGAAGTGAAATTAGGAACAAATACATAACTCCACTTTAGATAGACACTCAACTCCAATATCTAGCTCCCTGTGAAAATTGATCACGACCTCATTGGGTAAAAGATGCTTTGACCTCTCTTACTACTCAATAGTAGTACAGGGTTGGCTTCCATCCCTTTTCAGCGCCATTTACGGGGAGATAATGGTTTTGGCTATCTATCTAAATAGTTTTGTGTATTGTTCTTCTTTCCTTCTGCGTTACTAATTTGTGAGTGTCACAACTTCAGGTACAAAAATTGCAGCAAACAATAGTGACCCTCTTGGAAATGTGATTGCGGGGAAGGAGGTAGATGGTAATGGAAAGGATGAGGTGCCTCTTGTACCTCAAGGACAATGGATTGGCTGCCAGGCCAATGCTAATGAAAATATTCCAGACCCTCCTCTGCCACCTCCAAGAGTGGCTCCTCGAGTGCTCCTAAACCAAGGCTATGCAAGTGCAATTGTCCCACACTGAATCTGGGCGGGCAATTTCAAAAGTACAAATGTGATGCTGACATTGATGGAGCAGTGTGGGTATTTCAACGGCACTGCCAATCAAAATGCTTACAGATATCTCAAGGGGTTCGTGGATACCTGTTGGGGGAGAAAACAAAGAAATGTGTCAGAGGATGCACTTCAATTGAGACTCTTCCTATTCTCACTTAGAGGGAATGCATTGGATTGGCTTGAGCGACTTCCCAACCATTCCATCACTACTTGAAATGAGTTGGCGAACAAGTTCATTGCAAAGTTCTACTCACCAGGGCATATGGCAGCATTGCGGGATAAGATCTTAGCTTTCAAGAAGGAGCCCACAGAGCTATTGCATGAGATTTGGGAGAGATACAGAACCATGGTGAAGGAATGCCTCAACAATGATATGAAGGAGAATATGTTGCAACAGACTTTCTACCGGGGCATGAACACAACAAATCAATGCATAGTGAACCAACTTGCGGGGGTAATTTCATGAAGCTGACTTATGATGAAGCTTGTGCCATTCTTGACGAGATGGCTGATACGTCCTCCACTTGGCAAAGTAGAGCCAATGTGCCCCAGGGTGACCCCGCAGTCACTCATTTGCACAAAAAATTACATGATCATGGGTAGGCTATAGCTAAGTTGACAACAACCATGACCAACTAGCAAAGGCACAGTTGCAACAAGTTTAAAATCCTCGCCAAGTGAATGCCATAGAGGGTGTTAACATGCTAGTGAAAAAAAGAAGACAAAGAGGTCAACAGAACCAAGGGAGTTCGGATCAATTTGATAATAATTGTGGTGGATTCCAAGATGATGGTAGGCAGAATGCAGAGGTACAATATATGAATAATTATCAAGGCCCAAGGAAAAATTATTCCAACCAACAACAATGGAGGCCCCAAGGCAATTGGGGCAATCAACAACAATAAGGCAATGGTAATTGGAGGAACAACAACCAAAATTCTAATTGGGGCGATCAAAGCAATAATCAAAACAATCAGGGTAATTGGAATGGAAACAACAACAATTGGAGTGGTTACAATAATCAAGGTGGATGGAACAATGGAAATCAAGGAAATCGGAGGAAAGGGTTTCAAAGGCCCATAATGTACCAACAACCGAACAATCCACCCCCATTTCCATCCCAAGGCCCTAGTTCTTCCAATAATAACATGGGGAGAATTGAAATGATGTTCGAACAGATGATGAAAAAGAGTGCAGATTCTGATGCTCAATCATCTTCACATAATACCTCCATTAGAAATTTGGAGGTTCAATTAGGCCAAATCTCACAATCCCTGAATATTCTCCCTAAGGGGGCTCTACCAAATGATACGGTAGTCAACCTGAAGGGTGGGAACAATCAAGTTATGGCAATAACTACAAAGAGTGGATGAGGCAGTGATGTGAATGCCTCCAAACAAAAGAAAATTTTGAGTGATGAAGTTGAGTTGCAAGAAGACGAAAGTACTTTGGTGGTTGAAAATATGCTTGATGAGAATGTGAACAATGAAGTAAGGATTGATATTCAAGATGCCGAGGTGGAAACTCAGAACGACGTGAACCTGTCTAGGGAACACGTAATAGACATGCCGGAGCTGGTTGTGCCTAAACCCAAGGCTCCCTTGCCAAGGGCACCTCCCATTTATCTTCAAAGACTCGCAAAGCAAAATAATGAGAATTAGTTTAAAAAGTTTATTGATATGACGAAGAGCTTATCCATTAATGTGCCTTTGGTGGCGGCTCTAGAACAAATGCCGTGCTATGCTAATTCATGAAGGACTTGATGACAAAGAAGCTATCCATGGATTGTGAAACTATACAGACGACACACCAAGTTAGTGCAATTGTGCACTCAATGGCCCCGAAGCTTGAAGATCCCGATGCTTTCACCATTCCTTGCACCATTGTGAGTGCAAACTTTGCTAAGGCTCTATGTGATTTAGGGGCAAGTATCAACTTGATGACCTACTCAGTTTTTAAGACTTTGGGTATTGGGCAACCAAGGCCGACTTCCATGAGATTGCAAATGACGAATAGAATTATGAAGTGACCATTAGGCATTATTAATGATGTGCTTGTCGGGGTGGACAAATTTATCTTGCTAGCTAATTTTGTGATCTTGGATTGTGAGGTAGATTATGAACATATTGGGGAGACCTTTCCTTGCTACGGGGAAGGCCTTAGTTGATGTGGAAGCAGGGGAACTCACCTTCCGGGTGGGTGATGAGAAAGTGGTCTTTCATGTTTGCTAGTCAATAAAGCAACCCAAAAGTTTTAAGGTGTGCGCTTTTGTGGATCTTGTCACGGCAGTGATAGTTGATGATACTAGTGCAGTGATCAATGTGGAGGACCCTCTAGTGGCCGTATTGTTGAATCTTGATGTCAATGATGATGAGGGCCGAGTAGAGTTCGTGAATGCTTTACATGAGATGGGCTCTTACTCTTATGAGCCTAGGAAACTATATTTAGACCTTGAGAATAGGAAGACTCCACCAACAAAACCTTCAATTGAGGAGCCTCCGGTGTTGGAGTTGAAGACGTTGCCTCCACACCTCAGGTATGAATTCTTAGGCCCTAATTCAACTTTGCCAGTTATTCAGCCAATTATTCTTTCCTCCTGTCTTACTAACATGCAGGTTGATTCCACATTGGTGGTGCTTCAAAAGCGGTAAAAGTCAATTGGATGGACTTTAGCTGATATTTGAGGGATAAACCCAACATTTTGTGTGCACAAGATTATTCTGGAAGATGATGCAAAGCCCTCCTTGGAACATCAAAGGAGGTTGAGTGAAGCAATGCAAGAAGTTGTGAAAAAGGAGGTGATCAAGTAGTTAGATGTCGGGGTTGTGTACACCATCTCTGATAGCTCTTGCACTTCACCGATGCAATGTGAACCGAAGAAGGGTGGCATGACCGTGGTTACAAATTAGTAAAATGAGTTGATTCCTACCAGAACAGTCACCGGTTGGAGGGTATGCATGGATAACGTAAGTTGAATAAAGTGACCTGCAAGGATCACTTTCCATGGCCTTTTCTTGATTAGATGTTAGATCGACTTGCTGGGCATGCCTTCTACTATTTCTTGGATGGATACTCTGGATACAACCGAATCTTGATTGCTCCGGAAGATCAAGAGAAGACCACATTCACTTGTCCATAGGGCACCTTTGCTTTTTCTAGGATGCCTTTTGGGTTGTGTAATGCACCAGCTACATTTCAGCGGTGTATGATGGCCATTTTCACCGATATGGTGGAAGATATTTTGGAGTTGTTCATGGATGACTTTAGTATTGTGGGTGATTCATTTGATGCATTTTTGAAAAATCTAGATAGAGTGTTAGCATGTTGTGAAGAAAACAATCTTGTTCTTAATTGGGAGAAATGCCACCTCATGGTGGAAGAGGGCATAGTTCTTGGGCATAAAATTTCAAAGCATGGTATCGAGGTAGACAAAGAAAAAATTGATGTGATTTCAAGGCTCCCTCCCCTACCTCTATCAAGGGAGTTAGAAGTTTTCTTCAGCATGCGGGGTTCTACCGGCGATTTAGCAAAGACTTTTCGAAGGTAGTGAACCCCTTATGCAAGTTATTGGAAAAAGATGCCAAGTTTGTGTTTGATGAGAAATGTATGGAAGTCTTTGAACTTCTCAAGCATAAGTTGACCACCACTCCTATCATTACTGCACCTAATTGGAGCTAGTCCTTTGAGCTCATATGTGATGCGAGCGATGTTGCGGTTGGGGCAATTTTGGGTCAAAGAGTGAATAAAATGTCTCATCTGGTGTACTATGCGAGCAAGACAATGAATGATGCTCAAGTGAACTATATGATAACTGAGAAAGAACTTTTGGCTATAGTGTTTGCAATGGAAAAATTCCGACCGTATCTTATGGGTGCCAAGGTCATAGTCCATACCGATAATGCCGCACTCCGGTACTTGATAACAAAGAAGGATTCCAAAGCTATACTGATGCGATGGGTCTCGTTACTTCAAGATTTTGATTTGGAGATTCTGGACCGGAAGAGAAGTGAAAACCAAGTGGTGGACCACTTGTCTCGCTTGGAGGAGAAGGGGAGGCCTCGTGATGGCCTAGAAATCAATGACTTATTTCCCGACTAACAACTCCTTGAGGTGTTGGTGAATGATATACCATGGTTTGCGGATGTTTCTAATTTCCTTGTGACTGGTATAATCCCGTATGAGCTCTCTTCTAACCAAAGGAAGAAGCTCAAACGGGGTAGTTTGGATTTCTATTGGGATGAGCCATACTTGTTTAAGATTTGCACGGATGGTGTGATCCGAAGGTGTGTCCCGGAGGAAGAGCAATTGAGTATCTTGGAGGCTTGTCATTCCTATCTGTATGGTGTCCATCATGGCGGGGGGAGGAATGCTTCCAAAGTTCTTAGTTGTGGGTTTTATTGGCCAACTTTATATAAAGAAGCAAGTGAACTTGTGAAGAGGTGTGACAAACGCTGGAATTTGCCTCTCAATTCCATTCTTGAGGTGGATATTTTTTATGTACGGGGCATTGATTTTATGGGCTCATTGGTTAGCTCGTGTGGGAATACATACATTCTTGTGGCGGTTAACTATGTTTCAAAGTGGGTTAAAGCCGTGGCTTTGCCAACAATAAGGCCCGGAGTGTTGTTGCATTTTTCAAGAAGAGCATTTTTATAAGGTCTGGTACTCCTTGTGCAATCATAAGTGATAAGGGGTCTCATTTTTGTAATAGAGCTTTTGACACTTTGCTTGCAAAGTATAATGTAAACCACAAAGTTTCTACTCCTTATCACCCCAAGCAAGTGGCCAAGTTGAAGTCTCAAACAGGGAAATCAAATATATATTATCAAAGACGGTCAATGCAAATAGGACCGATTGGTTAAAGAAGTTGGATCATGCTCTATAGGCTTATAGGACTGCTTACAAGACTCCAATTAGTATGTCTCTGTATCAGTTGATGTTTGGGAAAGCTTGCCATCTTTCGGTTGAGTCAGAGCACAAGGCCATGTGGGCTTTGAGTAAGTTAAATCTTGAATGGGATGCGGTAGCTAATTTTCGTGTGGAGCAGCTTAATGAACTTGATGAATTCTGATTCCATGCCTACTCCAGTTTGTCCTTGTACCAGGATAAGATGAAGTACCT
Organism: Nicotiana glauca; assembly: GCA_026770625.1. Lineage (NCBI taxonomy): Eukaryota > Viridiplantae > Streptophyta > Magnoliopsida > Solanales > Solanaceae > Nicotiana > Nicotiana glauca. The sequence goes on along the minus strand of MU734196.1, from coordinate 75,640 downwards.
CCATGATAAATATGCTCGTGGCTAGGAGTTCAACGTGGGTGATTTGGTTCTCTTGTTCAACTTTCGGTTACATCTTTTTTCGGGAAAGCTCAAGTCAAAATGGAGTGGACCTTTTGAAGTGGCATTTGTGACCCCGTTTGGTGCACTTGATTTGAAGAAAAAAAATGGGGAATTTTTTAGAGTGAATGGGCATAGGGTCAAGCACTACTTGGGAAAAATTGATGATAGCCACGTGGTGGCACTTCTTCATCTCAAATGATTTGATGGAAACCTGCATTGTGCCGCGACGTTAAATCAGGCGCTTCTTGGGAGGCAACCCATGTGTTTTTCTTCTTGCTTTTCTTTGATTTTCATTGTAGTGTAGGATTTATTGTTGGACTGACTGGTTGTGAGATGCAGTAGGATTGTGTTGATGCAATGCAGGAAAAAGTTGGAAAATGTCCATTCTCTGAAGTTGTCAATGCGGACCGCACTCATTTTATGCGGTCGCAAAGACCCTTGTACGGGGGAAAGAAATCAAAAGCTGGGGTTCTCTGAAGTTTACCACCGCCCTTGTATTGCATTTTGTACGGTTCATGATGGTCCACTGCAACCACATTACATTTTGTTCGGTCCGCAGTGATCAATTTGTTAGTGCCCTTTGGTTTCGACCATCGCGGACCACGGTGCCATTTTGTGCGGTCCGTGGTGGGTAGGTAAGCTAGGCCCTAGGATTTTTTCTATAAATAGGACCAGAGGCCCTCCTTTTGAACTTTTTGAACCCTTTACTCTCAGAGTTTAAAAAATCATTGTTCACCTCTCTCTATTGCACGTAATCAACCACTAAGGTTTAATCATCATCTCAGAATCTTACTTCTAACAATGGTAAAATCAAGAGGCAAGGGTGCTAAACAACCAGGAAGAGAAACAAACGATGATAAGGTTGACCCCACAAGCCCGACAAATCATAAAGAACACAAGGAAACTCATCAAAGCTGCAGACATAGCACTTGATCAGTCGGGTAGTGAGTACAAGCCCTCACAGGAGTCATCTTTAGATTCAGCACCAGAATCCTATCCTGACTGGCCGAAGAGGAGCCGGTTGAGAGATACACCTCCAGTATCCCCCACTACCCATGCCTCAGTTCATGTATCTTCTGAGTCGTCTGAGGGCTTAGCTGAAGACAGTGGGGATGAGTACACCTCTCCCGCAACTTCATTATCCGGAGAGGGTGCAGTAGGAGAAGAAAGGGAAGAAGTAGAAGGTGGTGAGCCCCAAGTAAGTGGGGTGGATAGAACTAGGAACCCGGAAGCATGGCAGGACCGGTTCATGAGTGAGATTGCCTACCACAAATTCAGAGAGTGGTGGCCCGAGAGGAATCTAATACCCAAGCAAAAATTCATTATTCATGACCTCGAGCCTCACAACCCCATGTGTTGAGGTAGTTCAGAGTGAGAGCGGTATGGGACTATATCATAGGCCAGGTGAGAAATGCCAATAAGAACTTGGTGAAGGAGTTCTACACAAATGTGGCCCCACATCAAAAAGGGTACCACAGTCACCAAAGTGCGAAAGTTGACGATCAAATTCGATGGAAAACATTTTCTGGAGGAGGACGAGCCTCTATACTTGGTGAAGATGAACATGGGTGAAGAAGCTCGTCCGTGGTTGGCATAGTACTTGGCAATCCCAGGTACCACCCTCGAGTGGTTGACTGCTGGGGTGAAGATATTGAGGAGGACATTGAACTTTGAGGCCAAGGGATGGGAGACATTTGTCTGTAGCAGACTAGACCCTACTACCTATGACAACTCACTCCCACTTCATCGGGCGATCTTAGTAGCATCCATCATGGCGGGGTACCCGATTAACGTCAGGAATGTGACGTCCCGGGTCATTACACGGGTGGTGAATAAAGGTGACAGAAACTATCCTTTCCCTAGCTTCCTGACCATGTACCTAAAGGACTTAGAGGTGGACAAGCGGAGGTATGACGTGAAGATGAGGCCAAAGGCACCGTTCTCATGATATAGCTATAGGGTGATGATAACCCTAAGGCCAAGCACTTCAAGGGAAAATCCTCTACTTCAGCTGGCCAGTATGAAGAGCTAATAGTAGTAGTGACTACTACACAACCTCCTTCTACTTTAGCTGGCATGGCCCCAGGTCTTTCCACCTCCACAGTGCCCGACATTCCCTCCACACCACTACATACCCAGTGACTGCGTACCATTTCAGACATGCCCTTGCCAGCATCAACAACTGGATGCAGACAACTTCTTCTAAGCTGTCTGCACTATCTACTACGGTGGCAGCCCAGTCAGCACCTCCCTCTCCTCAGGTCCCACGGTCCATTGAGGACACTCTCAAGGATCTTCTGGACAACCAGAAGAAGATTCTTGAGAACCAAAAATTGCTTACGTACGTTGTTGCTTCATATCAGAAGGAACTGAAGGAACTTGCAAAGGAGTCAAAGAAGATGAGGAAGACTCAGGCTTCTAAAGAGTTCGTGAAGGAGTTATGGGTCGACGTTTATAGGCTAATGGCAAATCACCTGCCTTTGGATTTGCTATTCCAGGACCCAGCACCAGCAACCCAGCCAGTACCAGTGCCAGAGCCCGATAGGCCTCCCAAGAGGAGGAGGGTGATTCCCCAGTCCGATAATGCAGTTATCCAGTTGGCAGACCCACTGGAGACTTCCTCCAGTCAGCCACGGGATACAGCCCAGGAGTTAGTCCAAGCCCAGGTCCCAACAGCAGATCCACAGGTCATAGGGAGCCAGTCTCAGGTTCCCGAGCATAGAAAGGACCAAGGGACCCAAATAGAGGACCCCATGCAGACGGACGACCCATAGGGAGTCTCTTTTTCCTCTTTCCTTTATTGTTGGTGGTTATTTTGCTTAGTTGGCATTGAGGACAATGCCAACTTTCATTTGAGGGGTAGGCCCTACTTTGATTTGGATAACTGTATATATATGACATATTTTATGATTTCTTTATTTCTTTTTTTATCTTTGGTATGTATATAATTACAACATTTCACTACATTTTTCGTACTTTTTACCTTGGGTCTGCATATAAATGTTATGTCACATTGTATATATTCATCTCCCTTATTGTATATTCGATTAAACCCCCTTTTGTATATATTCATTTTACTTCCCCCAATTTTTCTTTTCTAGCTTCTTATTGATGTTCGTAGCTTCTTGTTTTTAATTTTTGCAATAAGCATTTGGTTTTCTCAATTTCATGGTTCTTTCCAAAGGTGAAATTTGTGTGAACCGAGTGGCTCTTCCCGATGATGGATGGCATGACAACCTTCTTAAGGGTTTGAGTCTGTTTTTCTTTTCTTTTTTGCTTTTTAGTAGTTAGTGGTAAGTGTGCCTCAAGCAAAGCTTCACTTGGGCGTAGCACATTTGCCTTTGATCTTATGGTCAAAAACAAAAAGTTGTGTATAGGATGGTGAAAGTTGTGACCTTGAGACTCTTGTGTTGGCCGATAATCATTAAATGGTTTTTCGGGACCATTGTGTTCTCAAATCTTATCTAAGATTGTTGTGGGCCCCTGACTCTGTGTCTTAGCGATCCCATAGCTTGTGTGGTAAGAAATTGCATTATAGGTCCAAGTCCTGAGCCATTGGTCTAGAACTTGCCCTGAATGTTTGTCTAGGCGAAATCCTAAGTGGAATTTGACTTGAGACATGATTATAGGCTCTCCTTAATCTAAATGATAGCTTGAACACTTCCATAGCTACCAATGATAAAATTCCTAGTCAACCCTTTTGAGCCTTAGACCTTTTTCCTTCAAGAACCATGATACAAGCCTTTACCTGTTCTAAAAGATACCCTCTCTTGGCACCCGATCTTTCCTTAGCATATAGAAAAGTTA
>MU734196.1:40528-54264 GCA_026770625.1 Nicotiana glauca | reverse complement strand
CTTAGTATAAATTTTGTTGCCTAGAGTGGGCTTAACTGTTGCGGAATGAATGAGAGAATTGCAAAAGAGTTATAATACTAGATGATCCGTGTTTTCACAACTTATAAGTGATTTGAGTTTAATCTCACTATAATATTGTGGCATCATTAGAGTAAATGTATTATGGGTTATTAAATGTGTCCTGATAGGTGGCTTGAGCCAAGTTGGGGAGGTTGCGGTTGATTAGTTGATCGCACAGTTGTGTGCTATGTTGGTTCCTTTTTAGGTATGTTGGCGGATCAGTCCTGGTTGCAGAAAATGAGCCGAGGATGGCACGAGCGAAGCAAAATTTTTTATAAAGGTTATATGGTGTTTCGTAGATGTGAGGCAATAATAGGATGTCTTGAGCTGTTATTGTAAAGAATGCTCAGTGTATAGAAAAGGAAGATGTTCGTTTGTATTGGATAGAGGTCATATCCTTCGGTGTCAGAGTGCTAATAAGGCACGAGTGGTTCTATTCGTTAAGTCAGGTAAATTGCAGTTGGAATAAGAGTGAATGACTCTCGAGAATGGTTTTATTGTGTTTGAAATTTTTGCATGTAATCATCAGGTGTCTTAAGGTTGTGTATGTGGCTAGAGACTGTGTTTCCATTAGGAAGAGATCAAGAATGGTGGTATTTTATGCTAATTATGGGATCCATGTATCAGTATCTGGGAAATAATGGTAACGAAATTCTAATTCGCAGGAAGTTATTCAAGTAAAGTATTCTGGAATGTGGTATATTTGGGAAGAATTGAGAGAGTTTTCGGTGGCCTATGGATCTTAGACAGTGTGGTCTTATGTTCAAGTCTCGTGTGGTAGGCCTGGAGTGAGGCATTGTGATGCTACGACAAGGGAGAAATATCAAGTGGATGATGAAATAAAAAAAGAGAAATTTGATAGAAGGAATGTCTTGATAATAGACCGAATCGGTATGGTAAAGATATGATTAATTACTTGTATGTGTTCAAAGTAATGGGCTTTTACAGGCAATTTGCAGCAATGCTCTTGAGTTTTGATGGCTTGCTCAGCTCAGTTTAGATAGAAGGATTTAGTCCTGGCAGTTTAGCTTGAACAAATGGAGTTGGCAGAGATGTTCTTGTTGGGTTTTACCGTGGTTTGAAGATGAGTATATTTCTTATGGGTATGCGAAGCATGGAGTGTGTCATGATTTTTCTTCTCAATGGGATCAATGAAAGTTCTTGATCAGTTGAGTGCGTCGATGCCTGTGGCGCGGAAGGGAGATAAAGTTCTCATGTTAATTGAATGTGGTATGGTATATGCGTTATGTTGTGGAGGATTGGGATTTGTATGTGTAAGGCTCGGTTCAGTTCGGAATGGAAAGTCATTAAATTCTTAAGCGGCATGGGCAGCTGCAGGTGATTTAAGAATCGATCTTCAGAGGATTTGGGTGAATGATCCTCATATGATAAGGAAACGGTGTTGCTAATCATAGTGATTTGACAAGGGTATATGCTTCATAAAAAGGGAAATGTGATTAAGTTGATGGCACTTCGACAGTGTTGCAGCATTTTCTTGATAGGTTGACTGTTGATATCTGAGTGTGTTTGATGGCACAAGAGAATTTTAGAATATCTTCGAAGAATGACTGTGAGTTCTCATGTTCAGGCTATGTAATGGTTTTGGATAGTGTGTATTGGTACCGTTAGCGGCTATTGGGATTGGAGGCCCGAGTGGGTCCTTCTTTGTTGGTATGTTAGATTTTGTATATGATGCTGAGCTGTAGACTGGTTGTCGCAATATGGGTTGTGCTAGACTATTGTGCTATGGGCTATGTCGGAAATGCCATCGGTTGCGTGGCGAGGTGCATCGGATTATGTTATAGCAGAGTGGTTGGTATTCCAAAGATCAGCGGAAGGCTGGGAAGGATTGCTTTCCTTAATTGAGCCCTTGTGACGGATGTCAATATAGAGGTTTCTACCATTGACTCAGTTCCGGTATTGAGGGACTCCTTTTCAAATACGTTTCTTGTGGCCGGGCATGTCGCCGGGAGAGATTGTGGATTTCAGTGTTTATTTGGTGCCAGACACTGTATTGTACGACTCCGGTAAGAGTTATAGTAGTGGAGGAAGCAGCTTCAGGCTTTTTGATAATGAGTTTGTTGGTAAGCTGATTGGCTACGTATTCAGATTGAGATGACTTAGTTGGCCCAGAGATGTATTGTTTTGGGATAGGTTTAATCTCTCGTTATTGAGCTTATTAGTGATCTGGGAAGATCTATGAGTTGCTTTTTCGGTACCGTGAGGCGTTATGATTTTCGGACTGTGGGCACATATAGTGCGATGCTATCGAGATTCATAGTGGAAGTTGAGGGGGAATGACCTCAATCGCGTTTGAGTTTTGTAGCTTACGACGCTATATGTAGATATTGTTAAGCACTCAGTATTTTGTTGTAATGAGCAAATTTGGCTCGCTGTGCATCTCCCTGTGTGAGATATATGTATGGATCGGGTTGCACGCCGCAATAGTGTGATGTTGAGAATAGTTTTCCATATGTTATTTTGTATGCCTTGCTTCCTGATTTCTAAAGAAAGTCCGTATTGGGTGTTGCTCGGTGAATGGTGTATCGGTTGTGTCCTTTCAGGATTGAAGGGTGTATACTACCTACTTCACCGTGGGTGTGATGGATTGCTTGGTTTCAGACACCAATCTGTGTGTGGCTGTCTATTTCGAGCATAGCGACTTGAGGTGCTCCATGTGTAACAGTGCTTGGATAAGATCGCGCATTATAGCGAGGCTACATGGAGATTAGACCCTTCGGGGTAGATACAAATATTCTATTTCTATGATCTGAGACGGGATCTCAGTTTTGTGTTGTAATGGTACTGTTGAGCTTGAGGTACAGCTCTTTCGTTGAGTCATTGTCATGATTTGAGCATGTTCAGACTGCTTCTCATTGGTGCATGTATTACGCAAGTTGTGGATTTGGCCTGCATCGAGGTGTCATATCACCAGAGGGGTGGTTGGAGGCGAAGTGATCATTGGAGTCATCAATAAGTACGAACAAATTTGATTTCAGCTTGTTAGAAAGGTAATATCGAGGTTTGGCTCGGAAATTTGTTGTGGCAATTGTCAACAGGGAAATAGCTTTATGTATGGGTGACCTGAGGAACAGTTACGGTTTATCGCGTGATTTATTTACCGTTGGCAGTATATGAAGGAATTGAAATGAGACTTTATCTAACAAGAGATTTTCTATCGATATTTGGTTTTCGTGGACAACTGTGGTGAATGGAAGTTATCGCTGCATGTGTTTGAGTCATGTGGTATATCATATGATTGTAGCCGAGGTTGCAGGTATGGATTAATACAGCTGGTTCGGGTGTATTCTGAGTAAAAATGTGAGGTTCTGATCTTGTGTAAGATTTCAGAGGGTGAAATGTAGTTCTATTGTTTATAGACTAAATGGGTTGTAAAAAAAAAATTCAGCTATATTGTGTTGTCGGACCTATATGAGATAGGGTGACGTGGGATCACCCCATTTTATATGCATGGTAAAGTTATTCAGCTATTGGTGAACTTCTAGGACAACTCTGGGTCCGCTCGAGGACGAGCGTTTGTTTAAGTTGGGGAGAATGTGATGACCCGACCCATCGTCACGTGAGTTACCGCCCTGTTTCCCCCTTATTGTGTTGCTTCATGTTTCAATATCGGTATTTGAGTTGATCGGGTGTAATTGCATTGGTTTTAGTTGGAAATGAGGCACTTAGCCTCTTAGAAGGAAGCTTGTTTTAGAAAAGTGAACCGGAAGTTGACTATGTGGTTAGAGGGATAGGATGTGAATTCTGGTGGTTCGGTTAGCTTTGGGGGATGATTTGTGACTTAGGAGTGCGATCAGAATCGAATTTGGAGGTCCGGTGTAGAAATAGGCTTGAATTGGCGAAGTTGGAATTTTGGCGAATTTCGGTTGGTAGGTGAGATTTTGATCCGAGGGTCAGAATGGAATTCTGAGAATTGCAGTAGCTTCGTTGGGTGATTTTGTATATGTCTGCAAATTTTTAGGTCATTCGGACGTCGTTTGGTCGGGTTTTTGATCGAATGTGAGTTTCGAAAGAATTTGATAAACTTAGGCTTGAATCTATGGTGAATTGATGATTTACGTGTTGTTTGACGTGTTTTGTTGATTGGAACAAGTTCGTATGATGTTATGGGATGCGTCGGCATTTTTGGTTGAGGTCCCGGGGGCCTCGGGGTGATTTCGGTGGTCAATCGGACCAATATTAGCCTTTGAAAGTTGCAGAAAATCTGCTGGTGTGTTGCAGACCTTTTGTTCATCGAGATCGCAGGGGTGCTACTGCGATCGCATAGAAGGTTTTGGGGAGGCCTGCTGATTGTTCATCGCGATCGCAGAAAAGGGCATGCGATCGCATAGGTTATGAAAGTTGTTCACTGCGATCGCGTGGCTTGGGATGCGATCGCATAAGGTTAATTGAGGGACTGGAAAGTTGTTCTCCACGATCGCGTGGCATGGGACGCGATCGCATAGAGTAAATGCCTGGAGCTGGGCAGAAAGGTTATAAACATTTCATCCGCGAACCAAACCCATTTCTCACCATTTTTTAGCAAGCTTTGGGAGCTTTGACGAGGGATTAAGAGGATTTCGACTGGGAATCGATTGGAGGTAAGTTTTATGAGATAAATACATGATTTTATTAAAAAATCATCCTTGAAATTCATGAAAACATAGCCAAATCATATGAAATTAGGGCTTGAAGTAAAAAAATTCTAAATTTGGGATTTGAGGGGCCCTTTGTGGTCCGATTTGGGTGTTCTTGGTATGTACGGACTCGTGGCGAGATAAGGAATCTGTAGATGTTAATTTCGTAATTTTTTGAGAAGCGGGCCCGGGGCTCGAGTTTTGCTAGTTTCGAGGTTTTCTGTTATATTTCGATTGTTTTCGATTGGGTGATGTCCCATTAGCATATTATGATATATTTGTACTGATTTTGGTTAGGTTTGACGCGCGTGGAGGCCAATTTGAGGGGCAAAGGCGTCGAGAGTGAGGAATTTCACCGGTTCGAGGTGGGTAATACTTGTAAATGATGTCCTGAGGGTTTGAAACCCCGGACTTGCACATCATAGTGTTGTATTGTGGTGACTTGCATGCCAGGTATGAGCGTGGGGTAGAGCACCGTTGGGGAGTGTGACTTGGTCCGTCCCGGTTGTGGATTTTCTTGCGTAATTGACAGAAACTTGCTAGATGCTATCTTGAATTGGGCTTATTTCCATGTTTTCGGCTTCGTGCCGGTTATTTGAACCCTGTAGGGGTTATTATCACTATTTTCATGACACTTAGCAAATTAAATGATTTCAGTCCTGAGTTAAACACCGTTTTGAAATGAGGAGTCATATTGCTAAAGTTTAAAGATGGAAATTGCATTTTTCTGATGTTTTGAGTTAAAAGCTATTACTTGACATTGCCCGAGTGGCTCATTTGCATGTTCTGGACTGAGATATGGATCGGGCTGCACGCCACAGTAGTACATACATATACATGCATGGATCGGACTGCACGCCGCAGTAGTATATTATATGGATCGGATTGCACGTCGTAGTGATACATTATGTGGATCGGACTGCACGCCACAGTAGTATAGCGCTTGGGCTGTAGGAGCCCCTCCGGAGTCTGTACACACCCCCAGTGAGCGCAGGGTACCCAAATGGATTGGGCTACGCGCCGTAGCGGTCATGTGCATTGCATTGCATTTATGTATTGGCTTCTGGTTGTATTACGTGGCATGACATCTAGCACTCATACATTATTGGCATACATGTACTACCTGCCTTGATGACCAGATACCCTGGTGTAAATTGCTAAAGGAGTGCTGAGCCCGAGGAGCTGATTTGTGTGCGGACTTGCACTATTTGATATCGTATTGATGTACTTAACTGTCAATAATGAAAGAAAGAGATGTTTTCAAAAGAGGTTTTTAAATGAGCCAGATATGTTATAAAGGATTTTCATGAAAGTACTGCTGTCTAAAAAGTGTTGTTCTGTATTTTATAGCATGAGATAGTGCTCTTGCGTGGTTTCTTTCTTCTCAGCATTATTTACTCTTATTATCGCTGAGTTGGAAGTACTCCCTTTACTCTCTGCACCATGTGTGCAGATTCAGGTATTTTGGGAGCTTAGCTGATCTAGTCGCTGCTTCAGAGTTTATTTGGAGTTGCCAAGGTAGCTGCCTGACGTCCGCAGGACCCGACTCCTTCCCTATCTCTTTATTATTTTCCGTATTTTTGATCATTTATAGTATGAAGTTTTATTACTCTGTATTGTTAGAGGCTCTAGACTCATGACCCCCAGGTCTTTGGGAGATTACCAGTTTGGTTTCTATCTATCAGTTGAGATTTTAGCTTTATTGTCGATAATGATATTCAATTAACTGATTTTTAGCTTCACGCTTGGGTTGAGAGTGTAAATGGTCGGGCTTGCCTAGCAGTGGTGTTGGGCACCATCACGACCGGGATTTGGGGTCGTGACAAGTTTCTTAGAGAGTTGAAGGAGATCATTTTAAAGGTTATTAAAGAGAGCATTTTGAGAGGGTTTAAGCAGTCAGTTAGTTCAACTACTACTGTTCCATTGAAAAACTGAAGATAACTTCAGCTTTAATTGTCAAGTTATAGTTTCGAGTTTAGCTTTTGGTTACTGGATTCTAGGGGTGTCTCTGATAGTATTTCGATTGGTATTTGTTTGCAATTAAAGAATTTGGGGTCAGTTACTTGTTGTTGTGATTCTATGGATTGCTGGGGTTTCATTTTGGTGTTTTGAGTGTTGTGTTGGCTGTGTTAAACTGTTGTTGTAGTACTGTTGTTGGTGCTACTGTGTTACTGCTGCTGACCTTTTTCCTTCTTCTATCTCATTGTAATTCTAGGTATCTATCTTGACTTTGATTGATACATGCAATTTCAAGCTGAATATTGCTAAGTTGGAAGAGGAATCAAAGTGCAAGCACTTGTTTGTTTCTATTGTAATTAGAATATAGTTTATTTCTTGTTCATTTTGAGTGTCAAGTCCCGTTAGATATGTAATGTAATATGGAGGTTTGAATAACTAGGATTTGTTCTAATTTGTGCGATTTGGACTGGTTGAACATGTAAGGGACTGTTCTGAAATGAAGATTTATTAAGCATGAGTGTGATGAATTTTAGTAGTCAAATACTTTGTGTTTAAATTGAATCAGTTCCTGCTATTGAGTTAATTTTCAGTATTTCCCAAATCTGTATTAAAAATACTTTCCGTCTGCGATTAGGTAGAATGTAAGTTGTTAAAATAATGTGATACTCTTTCTATTGTAAGAGCTTCATGTAACATGATTTAGTGTAGAATTCTGAGTTCAAATGGCCATGAATGAAATTGAAATCAGAGGGTTTAAGGTAGATAGGTGGTTTGAAAAATCAGAAATTATTGTTAAGTATATACAGTTAGTAAGGTTAACTATAGGCAATTCATTCTAGCTTAGCATCACTAGTTCTCGAATTTCAATTCTCATTGGAGCCATTTTAATGTTCAAGTCTAGCTCGTGAATCAGTACTCTAATAAAAAAGGAGTAGCTAGTAGGGGATTTGAAACTTGAATTAGTTTGCAACCCGTTTGGAATTATGATCATAAGTGGCTTATAAGGGGACAAGGAAATTGAAACTGGTTATTTTTAATTCTTATTAACTATTACACGTATTGGCCCATTATGTGATATAAGTTGTGTAGTTTCAGTTTATTGCTTAAAAGTCATTGAATTCGCTTTATCGGCTTTGTTTGTGCCAATTCATTTTCTTCGGGTTTGTCTTTGAGCCTGAAGGGATGTTTAGTTTAAAATTATTGTTTTCGGCCAACGACAAATTGATTAGGGCTTTTCTTTTATTATCAGAGACAAACTAAGTAGAAAACTATAGATTGCTTTAGGTTTGCCCTTTAAAAAATAGTAAAAATGAGATGAGCCTCGCTAAGCAAAAAATACATAAATTGCGGGGCCCTCGTTAAGTGGTTAAAAATAAAATATTTAGAATTCGGGATGGGCCGTTTAGCAAATTTCACGGCCCTCCCTAAAGATAATAACGTGCTAGTCACCTTAGGTGCCCTTTTTAATAATTTACCTTCTTAAACTCGGGTGCACATTTATGTGACCCAAATCTAAATCTCAACGGAGTCGAAATATGTCGATAACCACGGGTACATTGATGTGACGTGGTTTGAGATGTGTTTTCACGACGTTGCAATTCTTATAAAATAACAATAATAAAATCAGGAAAGAGTTAAAAATTTTGCACATAGGTTCAACATATAAAATCAGATAATTTAAGCCAAATATAATAGTTGAGCGGTTGTGCTAGAACCACGGAACTCGGCAATGCCTAACACCTTCTCCCGGGTTAACAGAATTCCTTACCCGGATTTCTGGTTCGTAGACTGCAATACAGAGTCAATTCTTCCTCGATTCAGGATTCAACCCGGTGACTTAGGACACCATAAATCTCCCAAGTGGCGACTCCAACTCTTAATAATAAACCCCATTTTGATTGTCCTTTGATTGAAAAAACTTCCTTTATTATACCCTTCACGGGGTGTAGTAGCGTAAAAAGGAGGTGTGACACCACTTACAAGGGATGGCCTTTTTGTGAGGAGGAAGGGGAACAATGTCCCAAGTTTGATTAGACTCAAGATCCTGAAATTCTGTTAGCATTGCCTCTTGCCAAGCAGGATTAGAAGCTACCTGCTGGTAATGTTGAGGTTCATGCATATGCAACTCAGTATGGGATACCTTAGATAGTGCAGAACTAGGAGTAATAGGGAGGACAGAATTATATACATAGTCTTGAAAGTAGGAAGGTGGAATGATTGTTTTGGAGGATTTTCTTAAGGCAGGGGCTGCTGGTGGAAGTGGAGAAGGCTGAAGCACATAAGGAGTTGGGGTAGAATAAGAGGTAGAATGAGAGGGAAGATGTGAGACAAAGGGAGTAGCTGGAGTATTTGGTTCATCAATAGGAAGAGAAGAGACATCAGATATTGTAGGCATATCTGTTGTAGTAGTAGGAGCAGAGGTAGGAAAAGTATCAATATCAACAAAAGATGGAAAAGTGGATGGAGAAGTGGCAGAAGGTGTTGGTGAACCATAAGGAAAAATATGCTCATGGAAAACTACATCTCTAGAGTAGAAAATGAAAGAATTTGAGAGGTTCATGAGTTTGTAATCTTTCTTTCCAGAGGGGTATCCTAAGAAAAGACTGTGTATAGCTCTAGATTGGAACTTATCTCTTCCAAATTTGGGAGAAGTGGCAAAGCATAGACAACCAAAGGACTTTAAATGAGAGTAAGAAGGTGGATTGCCATGTAGTTTTTCATAAGGAGAGATGTTGTTTAAGGTAGTCAGAGGTATCCTATTTATCAGGTAGGTAGCAGTTAGCACACAATCACCCCAGAATTTAGGAGGTAGTTTAGATTGAAAGAGGAGAGCTCTAGAAACTTCTAATAGGTTTATATTTTCTCTCCACAACACCATTTTGTTGTGGGGTATGTGGAATAGTAGTTTGATGCAGAATGCCTTGATTGCTAAAGAAAGCAGCAGCTTCAGAACTGCTACCAAGTTCATAAGCATTGTCAGATCTGAAAGTTTGGACTGAAGATTCAAAATGTGTTTTGACCATAGAAGTGAAAGCTTTTAACACAGAAAGAGCATTACCTTTACAAGATAAAAGGTGTGTCCAGGTAGCTCTAACTATAGTCATCAACTAAAGTTAAGAAGTATCTAAATCCATTGTATGTCCTAGTATTATAGGGTCCCCAAACATCAATGTGAACCAGTTGAAAAGGAGCAGTGGAATGAATAAGGCTGTCATAAAAAGGTAATCTTTGTTGTCTAGCCATTGGACAAATAGAGCATATGAAGGACTATTTTGAAGAAACTTTATCAGACAAGAATGAAATAGAATACATTCTATGAAAAGGCATATGTCCTAATCTTTGGTGCCAAAACAAGTCCATTTTATTCACAATAGATGTCTGATTACATGGAAGATTATTTACAGGAGTTGAAAGAAAATCAGACTTATTACATGAAACAGAATTTGAAAAAACAGAAGAGACATGTTGAGATGGGAACAACTCAGAATCAGGATGTAGATAGTATAGTCTTCCAGCAGCTTTACCAATTACCAGTGGCCTCTTCAGAGAAGGGCCTTGTAAAGAACAATTAAATTTGGTAAGAATAGCTATACAATTCAGCTGGGAAATCAGTTGATGTATAGAAATTAGATTAAAATGAAAAGAAGGTACGAGAAGGACATTGAGTAAAATGATGTCATGCCTGAGATGTAAAGAACCAGTTGACAACACTTTAACTTTATATGGTAAAGTGACAAGAAATGGTTTAGGTAGAGGTATAAGGTTGTGAAGTAAGTGTTTGTGTGGAGTCATATGGTTAGTAGCCCCTGAGTCTAATATCCAAGGATTTACACCTAATTGAGAAGATGCACATACATGAAAATCAGTAGATTATGCAGCATAGGCAGTGAACAAACCTGCAAAATATGCAAATCCAGATTCTTCAACATTGAAGTTATCAGAACTAGCATTAGGAGACACTTGGACTTGTTGGAATAAAGTCATCAGGTGATGATACTGTTCCTTGGTGAAACCATGAGCAGAACTTTCAGTAGATATTTGAGGAGAAACTGTAGGATGATTGATTTGGATGTCAGACTGGACACATGAAGCTGATTTCTTGCCTTTGGTAAACTTGAAATTCGCAGGAAAACCATGTAAGCTGTAGCATTTCTCCACTGTGTGTCTAGGTTTCTTGCAATATTTGCAAGAAACAGAGTTGGGATTTCTGGAGTCAAAATTGATCCTTTGATTGAAGTTTCTATTTGGTGTGGTTGAAGATACAGAGAAAGAGGCAGATTCATTGGAAAAATTTGGTACTGAATCTTGAGTCTCTCTTTGGCTCTCATCTTGTTGCAAAAAGGAGTAAGCTTTGCTTATTGGAGATAGGGGATTCATAAGCATAATAGCACTTTTCAAAGTTGAATAGGAGTCATTTAGCCCATTTAGGAATTGAAATAGTTGTTGATCCTCTATAAATTTGGGAAGGGCCCCACAGGAGCATATAGGGCCCACATATGAAGAATTTAATTCATCCCAAAGACTCCTAAATTTGGTGAAATATGTGGCAATGTCAGATGATCCTTGGGCAGTTTAACTGATTTCTCTCTGAATTTGAAGATATTTAGACCCATTGGACTGACCAAACCTTTCATTAATGTCAGTCCAAACCTCCTTAGCATTCCTAAAACACATCACACTTGTGGCTATGTCCCTGGAAACAGAGTTGATAATCCAGGATTTTACCATGTCGTTACATCTCTCCCAATAGGAATAAAAGGGAGAGTTGACAGGAGGTTGGGCAACTCTTCCATCTAACAAGCCTAATTTATTTTTAGCAGAAAGAGAAGTGAGCATGCTGCTTCTCCACAATACAAAACTATGTCCATTGAAGGGAACAAGCACTAATTGGCTACCCGGATTGTCAGATGGATGCACATAAAAGGGATGAAAAGGATCTATTGTAAAAGGAGCAAATCCTTCAGTACTGGGAACTGAGGGTGAAGTGATATCATCCCCGTTACTACTCATATTTTCTAACAGCAGAAACTAATCGACACAGCAATACAAAAGAAGCTCAAAATGACAACATGCAGATGACATACAAACTGTCACATACACCTCCAATCTATATCGCTCAAAACACTACAATATAAGTTTCAGAATTGTAGGTTAGAATGATATTACTGACCTCCTTCTCAAAACCCGAAGAGGTGAGGTCTTCACGCAGAAACCAAACCCTAGCTTGAGATTAGCCCCAAATTATTTGAATCCATCATGAAATCAGGAACTCCAGTCGGCTTAACTGGCGCAAGGAGAGATTCCGGTAAAAACCTCAAATTTTCCCTCAGAAATGACGGATCGACGAAGTTCTCGAACTTTACTCAGGAGACCGATTTCAGTGAAATCTTCAAATAATTTACCGTTGAAGGTGAAGTTTATGTGATGAGGAATTAGAATCCCCGCTCTGATACCATGTTGTGATGAAGCTCAGCGAGCTATGGTGACTCCATTAGAGTCAAACCTTGGAAGGTTCGAGAAGAAGAAGAACAGGAAATAGAGAAATGAAGTCTGGAAAATATCTCTCTAAGTTTATTTCTTCACTCAGTTTTATATTTATGTTTACAAGTAAAATGTATGTAGAAAAGAGAAAATACAAATACAACACTTAAAGTGAAAAAAAGAATAAAAGAATAAAAGTACTGGGCCGGGTCACATAATTGGGCCAGCTGTGTGTGTAGTGGACTGGGCTCTAACATAGTCTGTCAGACCAAGATGAAGGCAAACATGGGGCTCTTGTTTGGAATCATTCCCCATACTGAAGCTGCATTCTCCGTACTGTAAAATGATCACTCATCATGTAATAAGTTATCCGTTGTGGGAAAAATATCAAAAGGCATGCATCTTGCTAAGCTATGCGTATATCACATAGTATTAACTTGAATCTGTTATGCATTATAACATTCAGTTTTCTTTTTCAATTGATGGCCTACTAAGGATAATGTTGTCGCCTAAGTGGTAATCAACATAAAAACAGTACGTAACACAGTAAGTGGTAATTAATCTGAAAGCAGGACGTAACACATGAGTATGATGTTCATTACACAGAAGTGAACAAGCAATGTCAAATTATCCAACATTCAGAAAGAAAAAAAAGATGTAGAGGAGAAACCCAATGTCAGAAGAGTGTAGTGCACCCTAAACTTTAGTCCATTGTAAAACGATGAACTTTGCTGAACTCTTCGGTCCCATATCTAACAAGAAGTTATCCTAATCCAATTTCAGAACAAAGTCCATAATCTTACTAGAATAAGTATACAACTGACATTGAACTTAAAAAGTATTGAGAGCAGCTTGGGATTGAGAAAATCAAGCTCATGCAACACCTCCGATGGAGGTTCTAGAGACTTCTGAGAAATAGAGATAGAGAGAGAAAGAGTAAAAGATGGAAGGTGAAAGTGAAATTCTATTTTCTTATTATTACTGCAGAAAATTGTAAAGTGTGAATATATATACATGTACACGTAACACGTATATATGACAGCTAAGACAAAAGACAATTATTAACTACTCTAACTATGTAGCTAACTATTATACTAATTACTAACTCTACAGCTGTACAATACAATACCAGTATACAATACAAGTACATATAATATAATAATTTAAGTGTTATTCTTAATACCGCACCTCAAGTTGGATGGGAGGATCTCACAGCCAACTTGCCAAGTACAACAGCATGATTAACACCTCTAAAAGCCTTAGTGAGGATATCTGCAAATTGGTCTTTAGTGGTGTGACGACCCGGCCCGTCGTCACGTGAGTTACCGCCCCATTTTCCCCTTATTGTGTTGCTTCATGTTTCTATATCAGTATTAGAGTCGATCGGGTGTAATTGACTTGGCTCTGGTTGAAAATAAGGCACATAGCCTCTTAGAAGGGAGTTTCTTTCAAAAAAGTCAACCGGAAGTTGACTATGTGGTTAGAGGGCTCGGATGTGATTTCCGATGGTTCGATTAGCTTCGGGGGATGATTTGTGACTTAGGAGAGTGATTGGAATTGAATTTGGAGGTCCGGTGTAGAAATAGGCTTGAATTGGCG
>MU734196.1:0-22813 GCA_026770625.1 Nicotiana glauca | reverse complement strand
GTTTCGGTGTATTGGTCAGATTTTCGTATTATATTAGTATTTCGAACTTTTACTTGGATAAGTATTGCTTTTATTTGTTTGGTTAATTGGGAAAATTGCTATGAATGGTCGGGTTTGCCTAGTAGTGTGTTGGGCGCCATCACGACCGGGTTGGGGTCGTGACAAGTGGCTACATGATGAAGAGAAATGAGGCCTTCCTAGAGCTTAGTTCTGACAATGGCAATCTACCTCAATGTGTTTGGTTCGTTCATGGAACACAAGGTTGTGAATGGCTGATTGGCTGTCATAGAAGATGGTATTAGGACTGCATTGTGGGATAGTTAGCTCCTCAAACAACCTGTTCAACCACACTAGTTCTCCAACAACTTTTCTAAGGGACCTATATTTAGCTTCAGCTAATGACAAGGAGATGGTCTCTTGTTTCTTGGACTTCCAGCTAATAGGATTTTCTCCTCCTAGCACAATAGTTCCATCTGCCTTATGCTTAAACTTATAAACCCACTTACAACCTATAGCTTACTTTCCATCAGGTAGGGGAACTGAATCCCAAATATGATTGGCATGAAGGGCTTCAAATTCTTGTATCGTGGTTGCATGCCATGCAGGACTAAGTGTTGCGTCTTCATATGAAGATGGATCACTATCATGACAATTAGAGATTAAACTGGCAAACTATATTAACATAATCAAGAAGTTCATTCTTCAATAGGTTCCATCAAAACCTTAGATTAAAGTAATTAGCTACTCATAACAACGTAAGGATAAACTACGAAAACATTCATAAGGGAAAATTGCAAGAAAATCGAAGAGATAAAGAACTATGATGTTTTTGGGTGATCTTTCACACTTGTTTATCTTGCAAAAGTAATCTCAAAATATGCCTAACCTATCTTGGGCGAGTTTCTACACCTTATAAGGGTTTTACAAAACGTTGTCCCGAATTTATACTTTGACCCCCCGAAATTCTGAGTTTTGAACATGTCGCCGCGGCCGCAGTATCGACCGCGATGCTGACCGCGCAGCACTCTGTCTCCAACTGCGGCGCAGACCACGGTGGAAACTGCGAGGAGCACTGTTGGGCCTTTTGTCTCCGCGTTCCTTCTCTTGTTGCTCTTTTATGTTCGGGTACTTATTGAGTGGGTGTTTTCTTCATGTTATTGCCTCTAAACACTTTATGTTGCTTCCTCACATCTTATATTCCCTGCGAAACCAAATAGCATCAATTAAAGCATTTTATTGGCAACTTACAATATAAAACAACAACAAAACATGGGTAATTATGGTGTAAATAACAACTATATAGCTTATTATCACTTAGTACTTTGTACCCATTTATATCAAAAGGATATCCTATGAATACATAGGGAGTTCTTCCGGGCTCAAATTTGTCCCTATGCACCTTAGGTGTAGTATGGTAACAAAGGCAACTAAAACTTCTTAAATGAGAGTAGTTGGGTTTCTTATTGTACAAAAGCTCAAATGGGCATTTGTTATTTAAGTAGGTGGTAGTGAATGTATTTACATTTTATGAAAGATGATATGAATGAGTAGGATTTATGAAGCCTTTTACACTAGTAGTGGAAAAATAATTGCAACAAGAACCAGATACATCAAGATTTGAGAAAGTGTTTTAGCCTTTAGACATCTGGAACATAGATAGTACAATCCCTTCATGCTACTACCAATCACCTGAGGCATCTTCACTGAAGGGGCCTGTAACAGACATAGTGCATTAGTGAATAGCACAATACATTTAAGATGTACTGCAAGAGAGTAGACAGATATTAGGTTATACTTGAAAGAAGGGACATAGAGGACTTTGTGTATGATCATATCAAAACTAAGTATCACATCTCTAAATTCAAGTACCTTAACCCTATATCCATTTGGTAGGCTAATTAATAAGGGATATAGTAGAGTAGTGATGTTGCTAAGTGCAGTTCTATTAAAGGTCATGTGGTTAGATGCTCCTGAGTCTAAGATCCAAAGATCAGACTTTGATTAAAAGCATTTGCATGATGGTTTGTCAAAATCAATAGAAGAGGTGCAGACCACAATACTTGGGAAGTTGGCAGTAGCATTAGTGATGTTGGCATTGTTAGATTATCCTCCTATACTGGTTATCTGCAAATGCTACAGAAGACTCATTATCTGTCCATGCTATTACCTTGTTAGGTTGACATTTTGATTCTCTTCATGTGCTACTAAGTCATCTTCCCTCTGATGAAGCAAATCGGCTGGAACTCCATGTACATTTGCCACAACTCCTTTTCCTCTATTGAACCTATGACCCTGAGTCTGATTTAAGTTGTTATTTTGATTAAGCTGTTGAGTATTGGTTTGATTAGAATTTTGATTGTTGTATGAGTTTCCTTGGGAATATCCATGTAACTTGTAACATTTTTCATTCGTATGACCCGGTCTCTTGCAATAGTCACAGAATGGGCAATCTCTATTGTTCACAATATAATGTTTCTTGAAAATCCTAGCTCCAAATGGACTTTAGTGTTGTTTAGGTATGGTATTTGTATGTAATGAAGTAGATTCGAGGTTCAGTTGATTACTTGGCCTGAACTCCCTTTCTTTCTCTTCCTGTATTAGGAGGGAAAAGGCTTATGTCATGGCAGGGGTTTCATCATCAAGATGCTTTCTCGCACTATTGTGTAGACCTCATTTAGGTCCATCAAATATCGAATGAGGTGATGATCCTGTTCTGCTTTGTGCATCGTCTCTTTTGATCCATATATGCAAATGCAACTGCACTGATACTTAGCACTCAGAGTGTTTAATTCTTCCCACAGTCTCTTCATTCGTGTGTAGTAGGTAGTGATATCCAATGATCCTTGAACAAGGTCGTTGATCTCTTTTTGGATCTGATATAATTTTGCTCCATTTGTTTAATCATATCGGCCTTCCAGCTCCCTTCATAACTCGACAAAGTCATTTACATACTCAACGCTATCAAAAATCTCCTTTGCGAGGGAATTGAGAATCCAGGAGGCCACCATATCGTCACATATTTCCCATTGATAAAATCGAGCTGAATTGGGGCTAGGTTTCCTACATTCCCCATTTATAAACCCTAGTTTGTTCTTGACTGAAAAAGCTCGTAATACACTTCTTCTCCAAGATCTATATCTGATTCTATCGAATGGAACTGGCACTAGCATTGCTCCAAGACTGTCCGATGGATGAATATACAGAGGACTGCTTGCATCGATGACCGAGTGGTCATTTTTGGTCGCATCAGATGTTGTTTCTTTTCTTTGATTTATAGCCATTAGAAAGGTTCTGATTGATGAAATTAACAGTGCACCAACTGATTTTGTGAGTAAAAAAAATCGATTTCACTGAAGAACTTCGATTAGTGTGAAAGCTTCAGCATGAATCAAGGAATCGAAAAACCCTAGAATTCGAAAAAGAGAGAAGAGGGTTTTGAGATACTGAAAGAAGAACTCCGGCAGACTTCGTGTAGATACGGTCAACCAGGCTCTGATACCATATTGAGATCAGCTTGGGACTGAGAAACTCAAGCTCGTGCAAGACCTCCAATGGAGGTTCTAGAGACTTCTGAGAAACAGAGATAGAGAGAGAAAGATTAAAAGATGGAAGATGAAAATGACTCTAACTGTGTAGCTAACTACTAACTCTACAGCTGTACAACACAATATCAGTATACAATACAATACAAGGACATGTAATATAATAATTTAAGTGTTATTCTCAATAAAAAGAAATTTCCATGCTACATATAATTGTAAAAGATAAAAGAAAGTAATAAGCTAAAAACCAAATGCTGAATTTCCACGTCTTAGGCAATAAAATTTGCCCAACCGGATGGTGGACGAAATGCATTAAATCAAGCAACGATTACTACCTCTGCCTCAATGATTTCTTTCTGATGCTATTAACCATAAAATAGTAAACCTCGAGGGAGGAATAGAGATTTTCACAACGATGTGCCATTCTCGGGCAAACAAGACAAAGGAAACAGTGGAATTGCATAGTACTATTAATCACTGAACTTCCGTAGCATGGACTAATGGAAATAGATAGCACCACTGATAAGAATTAATCAAATGCTTATATATAGCACCAGCAGTAAGGACTAATCAAATGCTTACTTTTCTATTAAAATTACAAAAGTATAACATGTATAAACCCTTTTGCATGTTTATATAACACAATATACTAGGTGCACACATGAAGACATTGACTCTGATCATGTGAAGAATTAGACATCCAACCCAAACGAGGTTCATTTGGTTCACGAACTAGTTATGCAAAGATCAAAATGTAGGAATCGCTAGTACTAATACCAGAATAAGTTATTCCGTGTTGTATTCAATATTAAATAATATTTTGATAGATTAATAATCGGAGGGCGAGAACAACATTAGCGTATCTGTCAACGCAACGGAAGAATTGTTGAACTCACCACCAAAATAATAGCCCCAAGTCGTATTCTGAATCTCCAGGAAATATAGCTTTTGTTCACAAACTAGATGCCTAAAGTTTACTGTGCTCTTTCTTTTTCTTGCCAATAAAAATCTATGTACTGAACAGAAATATATATAGAAGAGGGGATGAAGAGAACTGCCGATAACTTTTTTGTTTCCACGTTGCCACTTCTTTTTAACGTGCAACACTTCTCCTATCTTTTATGGGAGTTAATAATCTTCCATCATCCTTATCTTCTATAAGTGAGCCGGGTCAAATCACACAGACGACCCGTAACTTAAAAAACCTAATATCCTACATCTCCCACTTTGCACATGGTGGACTAGATCCAAGCTATTACTATGGCAATAATACATGTAATTCATACTAGCAAATAGTTTGTGCGACCTGCGAGCATTAAGAGCAATATTATTCTTAAACCCTTTAAGGTTTCTTAATAGCTCCATGTAGAAATCCAATAACATGCAGAAAGGATTCACTACTACCATGAGGATCATATTATTACTCGCAATACCCCAGACATCATTCGCTATTCTAATAGCTACCTATTTGATCTCTCATCCTCGAAAGAGGCAAACTCGAGTTCTCATGTAACATTGTATTCACAATTATACCCAATACCCTCATGGTAAGTGTAATGGTTGACCTATGAATACAAGTTAAATTACTAAATTTTAGTCGTCTTCCCTTTCTACTCGAATCTTTCCATTCCAAATCAACTGCTTTCCTAGACATGCACTGCATTGTCGAATCACTCATGGCTATTAGTGGCATGCTAAAGTAGCAACACTGATTGGCACTTCAAAAGACAGTAAAATGTCAAAGATTATTTCAATAAAAGTTAATATAACTTCTTTGGGGTCTCACATAATGAAGGAGCAGGGATTCATTCTTCCATTATCCCATGACCGATAGCACACGTGGTATGAAACACATGTTACGGTGTTCTCACCTTATATTGCTGCGTATGTCTTATTCTTTAATCATTAAACACCGTACAGATCTTGGTTTAGACATCTCCAAATGTCTAACCCGAGTTTCACTTCAATAGTCCTCAAACCGTCTTCTTAGAGAAACTCGCATATGGCTTACAAAATAAGTCATAATCGAATATTGAAATTCGTAAGTCTTGATTAGTTGTCAAGATCGAACTTTAAAAGTTAATATAACCTTGCATTATACAAGGTTCTATAAGGTCTCATCTCTTCATAATTCTTAATGTACGAGGCGATTGCTCGTGTGAAAGAGCCGATCTCGCGACTTGTTCGACACACTTTATCAACAAAACATTCATCACATGCATACGAGATATAAGCATAAATTCAAGAGTCAGATATTGATGAGCATATTATAATAATAAATTCATTTTACAATACATAAATATGTTCATATCCTTCGCAAACCTAGAGCCATAATATGTTTCTCAAACAGGTCTCTAGATATCGCCTTTGTAAAAGGATCAGCTATCATGCTTCGCGTAGGAATGTACTATAAATTTATCTCTCCACTTGCTACCATGTCTCTCACAAAGTTATACTTGATGTCAATATGTTAATTGGTCTTGCTGTGATACTTAGGATCTTTTATATATGCAACAGCCGCTTGACTATCACAATATAGAGTCATGGGATCCTGAGAGTTTTTTATAATATCTAAATGTTCAAAGAATCTCTTTAACCAAATAACATCTTGTACTAAAAACGCCAAGCCACGAACTCGGCTTCCATCGTTGAAAGGGATGTATAGGTTTGTTTCTTACTTTTTCATGATATAGCACCACCATTAAGTAAGAAGGCATAACCGGATGTTAATTTTTTATCATTCTGGTAACCAGCCCAATCAGCATCTGTATATCCTCTTAAGTATAAATCATTTCCAATATAACATAGTGAATAATTTGTAGTTCCTTTCAGGTATTTGAAAATTCTCTTTACAGCTTTTCAATGATCTCTTCCAAGATTAGATTGATACCTGCTAACCATACCTACCGCATAACAAATATCTAGGCGAGTACATATCATAGCGTACATTAAGCTCCTGACAGCACTTGAATATGGAACTCGAGACATGTCTTTATTTTCATTTTTAGTCTTTGAACACATTTCAAGGCTTAAAATTTCACCTCTCGCTATAGGAGTATCCATCGATTTGCAACTATTCATGCGAAAATGCTCCAAATTTTTCTTTATATAAGTTTCTTGAGATAGACTTGTAACTTTTTGGAACGGTCTCTTTGGATCTTAACTCCAAGGATATAGTCTTCCTCGCCCATATCTTTCATGTCAAATAACTTTGAAAGCCATGACTTGATAGTTTTGAAATGCTCCAAATTATTTTCGTCCAATAAACTATCGTCCACATAAAGAGAAAGAATTACAAGCATACCACTGGACTTCTTCACATAAATGCAATGGTCTTCATTGATTATGGTGAAATCATACGAGATCTCCTCCTTGTGAAATCTCAAATCTTGCCTTGAAGATTGCTTCAGGCCATAAATAGATCTTTTTAATTTACAGATATTCTTTTCTTGGCCTTTAAAGATAAATACCATTGTCTTATTAGCCAAGTTTTCCTAGACTAAGTTTGTCTTTCTCAAGTAGAGACTAAGTCAAATAGGCATGAAGTAATGTTTGCAACCATTAATTCTACAATTAAAAGCAAGAACAAGGCTAAATAATAAACCATAAACAAGCCATAAATCAAATACCCATTAAGATTACACTTTAAGGTTGGGTCACAACCCTAGTGAAAATCTAGCTACTAGTGGTTAAGATAGAAGAAATAGAAGAAATAATAATTAAACCCATATTGATAATTAAAATGATGAAATCTATATTCAAAAAGCTCAAAATAGTAAAACCTACTACAGAGAGTAACGAAAATCGTCTACTGTAGCTGCTGATGTCAAAACTTGACCTAAAAAAAGTGAAACTCTTCTATTAATACAGGGCTGGAATTTTCAGACAAAAATGCCCTTTCAGAAGTCCTGGAGCAGCACAATTCCATGTGCGGTCCGCACTTTGCTTCAGCCTGGCAAGATTAGAAACCTGCGACCGCATAATTCTGAGATGCAGCCGCACTTCTCTCTTTTTGCGGTCCGCACAAATGTGTCTGCGGCCGCATTTTGCTCTTCTGCGGTTCGCACAAATATCAGATACTATATTTGGGCCATAGGGCTATAAACAGATTTGGGCCAAGTCAGCCCACTACTTGTATTTATATTGATCCAGTTAGGATAGGTTTTATCTATTTTTCCCTTGTACATATATAGGTATATTCCAGAACTTTCTCAGTTAGAAGAAATGAAAATCCGATTTCTCTTTCTCTGCGCCTTCTCTCCAAGGTGTAACCCTAGTTTCTATCTCTCATTAATTTTGATTAATTGCAATGTTAACATAGCATGAATAGTCAAAATAATCAAAATCCCCTATCTTCGATGGATGAAAAAATAGGACGTATGAATATTGTAATGCACTTAGAAATGTAAGATCATCACCAATCAGCCCCTAGAGATTAAAGTTAAAATCATTGTCTAAATGCAACAGTATCAATATATACTTGAGCTCGTAGTGTTCCTTGGGCTTGGAGTTGGACATATACAACATGGAATAGAAATAAATATGAGGACGAAGTGTGTCCTGAATTTTTAACCTGCTAATTTAAAATTCAGGACATAAAATTTTAATTTTTGGGAACAATATTCAAACTTTAGGATACGATGCACTAGTGTTTAAACCTTGAGGTTTTAAAATATAGGTTGTAGTGTCCTCATATTTGAGCGAATTGGATAATCTTTAAATATACTGTAAACTCTGAATATATTATAAATGGCATGATTAAAAGTGACTACATGGTGTCATTTTCACGAAAGATAAAGACCATAAGATATATGGTAACTTGAATGGGACCCAGCTCAGGCCCATTTCTAGGGATGGCAAATGGTGCGAAGCGGTGCGGTTGCGGGGCAAACCCGTATAAACCTGCAAGGATTTCAACCCCCGCCCGCTGATAAGTGGGGATTATTAGCACCTTTTTGCTTTCATTTTAGTCAAAAAATTCTTAATTGTGTTGCCGTAAACTGATGATATATAATTAATTGTAGGAATATCGAAAGATGGGCTCTCAAGATGATATCCAACTCAAGAATGAGTGATCTGAACTATGAAAAAAACAGGCACAGAAGCTCAAAAGTGCGGACCGCAGATGGATGTGAAGAAACGCCCATCAAAAAAGTATAAAAAGTGCGGACGCAGAAATTGGGTAAGAGAAAAAGTTCAGTCAACCTGCATATCAAAATCAACAAAAGTGCGGACCGCACAATTATTGGCCGGCTGAAGAAGAATAGCTACATGTGCGCAGCCACATATGTTTATGTAACTTTAACACCCCTCCCTCCCAAGTTGGAGGGCGAGCTCACACCCAACTTGCCAAGAAAAAAATGATATTTTCCACCTGTCAAACACTTGGTAAAAATGTCAGCTAGTTGAAAAGAAGTAACGATATGATGTAAAGAAATTGGTCTGTCAGCTAACTTTGTCCTTATGAAATGGTAGTCCACTTCAATGTGTTTAGTACATTCGTGAAACACTGGATTTTTGCAGTATGCAAAGCAACCACATTATCACAATATACAGGAATAGGAGAGACAAAAGGATTTCCCAAATCAGTGAGCAAAGAACCAACCAAACCAATACAGCTACAACTTTACTCATTGCCCGATACTCAACCTCAGCAGAGGATAATGAAATATGTTTCTTAGATTTCCAATTTATTAAACTTCCACCTAGAGTTATGCAAAACCCAGAAATAGACCTACGAGACTTAGAACACGCAGCCCAAATCACTATAACAATAGGCAAGCGAGGAAAATAAGAAGATGTATTAAGAGAGACACCAAAATCAGAAGTTCCTTCCAAATATCTCAAAATATGAAGAGCAGCATTCATATGAGGCACCCTAGGACACTTGAGAAACTGACTTAAGTGTTGTACGGCAAAACATATATCAGGTCTAGTGTGAGTGAGAAAGTAATGTTTACCAACTAGACTTCTATAAGTGTCAGGCCTAGGCACTAACTCCCCATTATCAGAATTCAATTTGATACCCAATTCTAGAGGAGAAACCACAGTAGAAGCAGAAACACAAACAAATTCATGAAGCAAATCAGCAACAAACTTTCGTTGATGAAGAATAACCCCACACTTATCATAGAAAACTTCAATCCCAAGAAAATAGTTGAGTAAACCCAAATCCTTTATTTTAAATTTGTCGTTAAGGAACTTCTTAAGAGCAGAAATTTCAGTGGAGTCATCACACATAAGAATAATATCATCCATATATACAGCAAGGAAAATAGTAGAGTTGGCAGATTTCTTGGTGAAGAGAGAGTAGTCATTTAGAGAAAGAACATAACCTCTAGAGCAAAGTGAATTGGATAATTTGGCATATCACAAACGAGATTCTTGTCTTAAATCATAAAGGGATTTTTGGAGCTTGCAAACTAAAACAGAAGAGGGTTGAACAGTGGAAGTAATAGTAATACCTGGAGGTAGCTTCATGTATACCTCTTCATCTAGATCACCATGAAGAAATGCATTGTTAATAGAAAGTGATGTAGAAGTAGGGCCAGAAAAGGAAGGAGGAAGTTGTGTTATAAAATCATTAAGGTGAGAAAGGAGTGTGTGAGTCTTGCTGCTCCTTTTAACTTTAAGAGGAGGAACAGAACAAGAGTCAGAAGGGCCAGGAATAGAACAAGGAATAGGTAGATCTGGAGATGCAAAGGGTGAAGAAGGATCAGGACAAGGAAATGAAGGAGTTGAAGTTTCAGATTGGAAAGGATAAGAATCATCATTAGGAACAGGAAGGAATGGAGAACTGGAGGAAGGAGAAGACAAGATGAATGGAAAGATTGACTTATGGAAGATCACATCTCTGGATACAAACACACTTCTGGTGGAGAGATTGTACAACTTATACCCTTTCTTACCAAATGGATAACCAACAAGCACACAAGGAGCTGCTCTAAGATCTAGTTTATCTCTGTTGCACTTGGGAATTGTAGCATAACACAAGCAACCAAATGGCTTCAAATGAGTATAGCAAGGTAATATACCATATAAAACTTCAAAATGGGTTTTATTGTATAGAACAGTTGAAGGAATCTATTTATTAGGTATGTGGCAGTAAGGATACAATCTCCCCAGAATTTTGTTGGGAGCTTTGATTGAAATAATAAGGCTCTAGCTATTTCTAGTAAGTATTTGTATTTTCTCTCAACTATACCATTCTGCTGGGGTGTATGTGGACAAGATGTTTGGCGAATAGTACCATTTTCAGAAAAGTATTGTAAGGCATTGGAAAGGCCTATTTCTTGAGCATTGTCACTTCTTACAGTCTTAACATGAAGATTGAATTGGGTTTTAATCATAGCTATGAAAGCTTTCAGTAAAGAAAAAAGATTACTTTTAGAATACATCAAATGTGTCCAGGTGGCCCTATTATGATCATCCACAAACGTAAGGAAATATCGATCTCCAGAATATGTGTATGCGTGTGGTAAGGTCCCCATGTATCAACATGAATCAGATCAAACAAAGAATTAGAAACAGAAGTGCTATGACAAAAAGGCAAGTTGTTTTGCCTTGCCAATGGGAAAATAGGATAGACAAAGGATTGTTTAGAAGATAAATCAATAGATATAGAAGGAGAGCTTCATTTTAGCAAAAGCAATATGTCCCAGCCTATGGTGCTAGAATACATCATGTTTATTGATAATATGTACATCATTAGAAGGAACTAAAGGAATAGAGTTCAAAGCACTTCTATTTTTTACAACTTTGCTAATGGAAACATCAGAATTATACTTAGAGTGTACATTCTTATTAAAAATAGAAACAGGAAATGCAGAACCAAAAGTAGTGTGATGCTCATGAAGAAGCTTGTAA
The DNA here is from genome assembly GCA_026770625.1 of Nicotiana glauca. NCBI lineage: Eukaryota > Viridiplantae > Streptophyta > Magnoliopsida > Solanales > Solanaceae > Nicotiana > Nicotiana glauca. The sequence goes on along the minus strand of MU734196.1, from coordinate 11,405 downwards.
AGTCTTTGGCGCAATTTACCAAGTTCTAGAAGCTTCCTCATGAAAAGGTCCTGTGTGAGAATGCAAGAACAAGAAGTAAACAAGATTAAGCATTTGAGTTGTTGAATTAACTTGTGTACAGAAATCAGATTATAGTGAAAGGGAGGAATGTATAGTATTTGATGTAGAGTCAAATAAGGGGATAAGGTAACAGATCCTATAGAAGTAACTTTTGCCTTATATCCATTAGGTAAAGTTACTAAGTAAGGAGTAGTTAGTGGTATGATGTTAAAGAGATATCTTTATTAGAGGTCATATGATCATCGGCCCCACTATCTATGATCCATACACTTTTACTAGACCCAAACGACAAACAAGCATGAAATTCATTGTAAAAATAAACAGACAGAGACAGAACAATACCAGCAAAATTAGCAGAAACCATCAGGTTGGATTGAGAATCAGAAGCAGAACCAATTTGAGTCTATTGCAGCAATGTCATAAGTTGTGAGTATTCTTGTTTGGTTAAACCAGGAATCGATGAGGCTTGATGTGTTATGTCGAGGAAGAGGCAAATCCGAAAATAAAGAAGATAAACAACACCAAATTTTAACGTGGAAAACCCTTCAAATCGAAGGTAAAAACCACGGGATTACAAAGATCCAAAAAGCTCCACTATAATAATAAGAGGATTACAAAAGTTCTCCAAATTGTCACACAACAAGTGCCAAACACGGAGCAATAATAGCAACAAGAGCAACAACTAATCAATTGAAGAAAGAGTATAATCCACAAAAATAAAGCTTCTGTTTGAGGCTAGAAATCAGATGCTACAAGCCTCCAAATCTGATCTTCACCATTCATATTCAAGAGCAAGATGTTACGAATACTCAGTAAAAATTTTAGCCCGATCCAATGGTTAACAAATCAGAAAATGTGATTTGAATATTGGCTGGTCGGAATAAAAATCTGCAGCAAAACAAATATTTTTCTTCTCTCTTCTCTCTTCTCTCTTCTCTCTTCTCTCTTGATGAAAGCTCTCTCTAAACCACTCTTATGTGCTTAAGTCTTTCAAAGACTTGTATCAATGAGCATGGAATAATTTCCAAGGTTGTCCTATTTATAGATCATGAGTGGTGATTTCTCTTAAAGCCAAAACCCACTCAAAATAGGAATAAACCGAATCCAATTCCGAATAGGATTGAAAACCAAAAGAGAATAGGATTAGGCCATTGGGCCTTTGGCTGGACAACATGGACATGATCCCAACAAACTCCCCCTCCATCCAAGGGGCCAAATGTGTCTTCAAGTAGAGGAACTATTGACAGGCTTCATGCCTGCCAATTTTCTGCAAAGCGCATGCTTATCTGCAAGCTTAACTACTAAGTCCTCAGGCTGCTCCATATAAATATCCTCATCTGAATCACCATGAAGAAAAGTAGTCTTGACATCCATTTGCTCAACATCTAAATCTAGACTTGTGGCTAAGCCTAGAACCACACGAATAGAAGACATCTTCACAACAGGGGAGAAAATTTCATCAAATTCAACTCCCTTCTTCTGGCCAAAACCTTTAACAACTAACCTCGCCTTGTATCTAGGCGCAGAGGCATGGTTATCTTGTTTTATTCTGAATATCCATTTGTTAGATAAAGCTCTCTTAACTTTAGGCAATTTCACTCACTCATATGTGCCATTCTCATGGAGTGACTTCATCTCATCTTCCATCGCTTCAATCCAATGATCTTTGTGATTATCTTACATGGATTCTTCATCATAATTCTCAGGTTCTCCCATGTCAGTCAAAAGTACATACTCATCAAGAGGTTTCAGGAGCATTTGAAGTAGTTACCTGTGCAGAAATTGGTTGCTGATCAACCACAACTTCATCAACTGGAGCATCCATAACATCTATATTATGATGATCATTTTGATCTTGATCAATATCTCCATCATTGTCTTAGGTTCCTTCATGTGCAATAGGTGTCTTAGCAATTGAAACTGGATCAATATCAATTAAGCTCTCATTACTCCGAGAATCTATCTTCTCAGCTTTGTCAATATCTTCAATATTTTAGTCTTCAAAGAATATTGCATCACGACTTCTAATAAGTTTATTGTCAATTGGATCATAAAAACGATACCCAAACTCATCTTGACCATAACCGATAAAGATGCATTGCTTAGTTTTGACATCCAGTTTCAATCTATCATCTTTAGGAATATGCACACAAGCTTTACACCCAAAAACTCTCAGGTGATCATAAGAAACATCTTTGGCAAACCAAACTCTGTCTGGGACATCACCATCCAAAGCGACAGCAGGAGACAAATTGATAACATAGGCAAAAATGTTAAGTGCTTCCACCCAAAATGTATTTGGAAGTTTAGCCTCTGAAAGTAAGCATCTAACTCTCTCAACTAGAGTTCTATTCATCCTCTCTACCAAAACATTCAATTGAGGTGTCTTGGGCGGAGTTTTCTGATGACGAATTCCTTGTTCCTTGCAATAGTTATCAAAGAGATCACAATATTCACCACCATTGTCAGTGCGAATACATTTTAATTTCTTCCCCGTCTGTCTCTCAGCTAAGGCCTAAAATTCCTTAAATATGCCAAGTGCTTGATCTTTAGATTTCAAAGGATACACCCAGAGCTTACGAGAATGATCATCAATGAAGGTCACAAAGTAAAGTGCACCGCCTTTTTACTTTACTTTAAGAGGACCACACAAATAAAAGTGTACTAGCTCCAATAAATCGGGCTTTCTTGAGGGAGGATGACTATGAAAGGAAACCCTTTTCTGCTTGCTAGTTAAACAATGGATACACCTTTTTAGCTTTGCTTGTTTCAATTCAGAAAGCAAACTTTTCTTAGCCAAACACGTAATCCCCGTATCGCTTATATGACTCAATCTTCTGTGCCACAATTATGATAAAGTATAACCTTTATCGTCTAATCTTCCTGCGGAGATCAAATTGAAAGGGAAGTCTGGAGCATGCTTGACATCTTGAAGAACTAACGTTGAATCATTATTAGTTTTCAAACAAACTGTGCCAACACCAAGCACCTTAACTTTACTGGCATTGCCCATCTTTAACTCTCTAGAATCAACAGCAGTATAAGATGAAAAAAAATCTTTTCTTGGTGTGACATGTGAGGTAGCTTCAGAATCTACTATCCAGCTAGTCTCATGGGATACCAAATTGATGACGTTTTCATCATAAGCAAAAGTAAGGTCATCTCGAACAATAGCAGCAACATTGTTCTCGTTATTTTCAACTTTCTTTTCTTCTCTAGTGTCTTGATTCAACTTGCGGCAAAACCTTTTGATGTGTCCTTTCTTGACACAGTGGTTGCATATAACATTATAGTATTTGGACCTTGACTTACTTCTACTTTTACCTCTATTTCTTAAGCCTCTTGTTCTATCTCTCCCCCGGTCTTCTGTAACTAAGATATCTGTTTGTGAGGATGAACCATGAGATTTTCTCCTTGCTTACTCATTCAACGCACCACTCTTGGCATATTCCATGGTCACCTTACCTTTAGGAGCTGAATTTGTCAAAGAAACACGAAGAGTTTCCCAAGAATCTGGCAGAGTACTAAGAAGCCAAAGTCCTTGTATCTCATCATCAAAATTAATCCTCATTCTAGATAGTTGATCAAGGACGCCCTGAAAATTATTTATGTGATCAAGGATAGGTTTGTCTTCCTTGTATTTAAAGGTCATCAATTGCTTTAGCAGAAATAATTTGTTGTTCCCGGTTTTTGAAGCATAAAGAGTCTCTAGCTTTTCCCACAATGATCTCGCATGTATCTCATTCACAATATGGTTACTAACATTATCTTCAACCCATTGGCGTATATATCCACATACTTGTTGGTGCTCGAAATTCCAATCTTTATCGGATATACTCTTGGGTTTATGAGCTAAAAAATGGGTAGATGCATCTTCTTCACGAACAACAAGCCTTTCATCTTGTTTCTCCAAACATTATAATTTCTCCCATTTAAACATACCATCTTGCTCATATTCACTTCCGTAACAACCCGAATAAATAACCAAGACTCTAATACCACTGTTAAGTCAAGGAAGAGGCAAACCCGAAAATAAAGAAGATAAAGAATACCAAATTTTAACGTGAAAAACCCTTCAAATCGAAGGTAAAAATTACGGGATCGCAAATATCCAAAAAGCTCCACTATAACAATAAGAGGATTACAAAAGTTCTCCAAATTAGATACACAACAAGGGCCAAACACGGAGCAACGATAGAAACAAGAGCAACAACTAATCAATTGAAGAAAGAGTATAATCCACAAAAATGAAGCTGCAGTTAGAGGCTAGAAATCATATTCTACGAGCCTCCAAATCCGATCTCCACCGTTCAAATCCAAGATCAAGATTTTGAAACACTCAATCAAAATTTCAGCCTGATCCAACAGTTAACGAATCAGAAATGTGATTTTATATTGGCTGGTCGGAATAAAAATCTGCAGCAAAATAAATATTTTTCTTCTTTCTTCTCTCTTCTCTCTTGATGAAAGCTCTCTCTAAACAACTCTTATGTGCTTAAGTATTTCAAAGACTTGTATCAATGAGCATGAAATAATTTTCAAGGTTGTCCTATTTATAGATCATGAGTGGTGCTTTCTCTTAAAGTCAAACCCCACTCAAAATAGGAATAAACCGAATCCAATTCCGAATAGGATTGGAAACCAAAAGAGAATAGGAATAGGCCATTGGGCCTTTGGCTGTATAACATGGGAATGAGCCCAACATGATCATCACAGACTTAACCAGGAGTCCTATTACCAGGAGCACCATCACAAAACTGAGGAGAACCATACTTCTGACCAGGATATGGACACCCAATCTTAGTGGACACATTTGCAGCTACCCTCTTTTCTTTATTAAATTTAAAATTCTAGGGAAAACCATGGAGTTTATTACATTTGTCAATTGTGTGACTTGATTTCTTACAATTTTTACAGAACGCATTGATCCTGGACTGTCCAAAATCTATCTTCTGATTGTATTGTTTTGGGGGGGGGGAGGAATGCCTTAATGTTCATTTTGCCAGAAAAGGAAGCAGACTCTGGGTTATTTAGGAGTGAAATGAACTTGTCTTTGATTCTCATCTTGAAGGAGAATGTTATATGCACTATCAAGAGAAGGAAGAGGCTGCATCATCAACAAATTACTCGTAACCCCCGCATAGACCTCATTCAAACCCATAAGAAATTGATGTAGTTTATCCTCCTCCTCATCTATTTGAATACCTGGCTTAGCAGCACAAGTACATGAATTATCGTGATTTTTATACATGGTCCCCAACTCATCCCAAAGCTTCTTCAATTTATTAAAGTATGAAGCAATGTCAAGTGACCCTTGTTGAGTTGACGCTAATTCTTTTTTAATTTTAAAAATCTTAGTCTCATTCACAGCCACATATCTATGCTCCAGTTGCTTCCAGATACTCTCAGCACTTTATAAGTACTGGACACTCTCAGCAATAACTTGTGAGAGTTAACTGGTTAACCACGAAATCACCATATTATTGCATATATCCGACTGTCGTAATTTTGCAGAATCGTCATTACTAGAAGGCCTAGGACAAGAGCCATCAACAAAAGCAATTTTGTTCTTAGCAGAGAGAGACACTATCATGCTTCTCTTCCATCCCCCATAATCAGACCCACAAAAAGGAGTACTAACTAGACACGTTCCAGGAATATAAAAAAAATGTATAAAAAAGAGGACTCGAAGGATCAGGACTATACGAAGTTCCGGCATGATTCACCATAGCTAAACAATTAGGGACAAAATCGTGTAACTAAAGCAGAAATCAGAATCAAAAATCGAAGAACAAAACTAAACATCAATGAGGCAAAATACCACCAGCTATGAAAAGGACAAAAATTTAGGGTTACCGATTTTCTTCCTTTATATTCGAAGAAGTGAGCCTTGAAACATTCTGAAATTGATAAGCTTGAAGAAGAAAATAACCATCAGAGGCAGGAAAGAAATCTTCACCGGAATTTCACAAAAAATCACCGTTCACTGAAACAAAACCCAGGAAAATCTCCGCTTCTTTCGATTTAACCAAACAGGGGTAACACCGCTCGATTTGTCGCCATTGGATATATCCAAAATCGCATCTCTGATACCATGTTCACATTGCAACTATAGATGTTCATGGTTCGATTTCGATCGGTTTTTCCCTAAAAAGAAATCAAACCAAGTAAGTCGGTTTTTCAAATATTAGAACCAAATGAAACCAATTAAGTCATTTTTCTCGATTCAGTTTTTCGATTTTTTTGATTATTTGTCGGATTTTTCTAAAATATAAGACATACACTACCAAACACATATTTCGGCGATCACATTTTCAATGTAACACTATCAAATCATTTGCCCTTTGAGAAAATCTATTATTTACCAAAATATATTGATGATAATTGAATCAAATAGTGATGAATAATTTAAGGACTCAATTAAAAATATGTTAATTTTAACCTGAAATGGATTCTTACACTAAACAAAAGAAAACTACCAATCAAACTAGAATGTAAAGGTAAAGAACTATATTAAAAGTTCAAACTATTAACATTTACTATAAATTTACTGAAACTTTGTATAACAATATACATATATATAGGTGTATTAATAAATTTGAAATAGCTACTCCTATAGTCGGTTTGGTTCGATTTTTTTCTGATTAAAACCAAAACCAAACAAAATTTAATCGGTTTTTAAAATTCAAAACCAAAACCATACCAAACAAAGTATCGGTTTTTTTAGTCGGTTTGGTTTAGTTTTCAATTTGGTTCGATTTTTCAGATTTTTATAAACAACCCTAATTGCAACTGATCGAAATTGACGAGAGATAGAAACTAGAGTTACACATTAGAGAGAAGACGGAGAGAAAGAGAAATCAGATTTTTATTTCTTCCGAGAAAGTTCTGCAATATACACCTATAAATATACAAGGGCAAAATAGACAAAACCTATCCTAACTGGATCAATGTAAATACAAATAGTGGGCTGACCTGGCCCAAATCTGTTTATAACCCTATGGCCCAAATATAGTATCTGATATATGTTTGTGTAACTCCAACATGCAGTAATGAATTAAAAACATTGCTTGTCATGCACCAACAAATACTGAAATAATTCAAAAATTTCAAACAATCGAGTAATTTACCGCTAACATTAGATTCAGTGTTTGTCAAGATTCTTTGGAAACTGATTAGGCAATGATATGTCAGTGTAAGGAATGCCTTTCAACTTGCAAGCGCAAAAACCTGAAGATGTTTAATTTACATTTGCTATAGGATAAAACAAGAAGATTGTTTCTTCATGGAATGTAAATACTAATGTTATAATATTTTGGCATCTACAAGTCTTCTTAGTGAAATGGTTTTCTCCTACTTTACACTAAGTCTTTGAACACTTGTAGTCACGAGCTATCTTGTTTTTCTATTTCACGTGTTGGTGAAATCTCGTGGGATAACATGTTTCTCTAAGTAGATGGTAAATGAGAAAATCCAATTCTTTCACTCTTGTAATATACTTTTATCCTTATAAAATAACACATTTTTGGTGAAAAAATTTGTTATCAAATGTTGATTGACAACTGAAACTACTAGGATTGTAGTGTTAATTGACTAAGGTCCACTGTTACCAAGACCTTTCAAAGCCAAACGTGAATAATGCTTTACTTTCTTATTATTATATTGCTGTGGATTTTGGATGGGTGGAGGCAATGCACGTGTACAACAGCCAAAATCAGCCAAACAGACCTATGGATCTTGTCGTAAAGAATCAAACCAAACATTTTCAATTTGGACGGCAATCCAAATTAAACTATAGCAAAATTATACCCACCAGATAACATTCAAATCACACTACAGTAGACAAAACAATAAACCACCAGAGTACATCCAAAGCAAACTGCAGTAGACAAAGTAAGATGTGTTCAACGGAGCTCAATTCATAAATTTAACGGTAATATTTTTAGTTTGAATTTTCGTCATCACATGAGACCATTAAAGAGGCAACGAGAATGAAAAAGATGAATGTAGGACCAAGCTTAATAAATTAATTATTGGAGTATTAATTATTGATGAATTAATTCAGCCGGTATGCAAAATTTACTACTTAGACTAATCTATACCACATCGAGTAAAGCCCATTGAGGGGTAAACTACTTCCTATGGAAAATTTGCTGTTTTAACCGTTTGAACATGAGGTCTTTAATTAAGGGTTGAAAAATCTTGAACATCTCATGGTACAGTTCGGAGAAGGAAATAAGACAAGTAAATAATTATAATTGAATGGAAGAATAATTTTACAAATATCTCGTAATATTTAGTATTCGATTTCAAACGTCTGGACATAAAAATTTCTTGTGAAATTGATGATATAACTAAAAGAACATTTATAATACTCATTTGGTGGAAACAAGCATAATTATCAATGGTTTCAAACTATGGAGTATGTATAATCTACCATCTACAATCTTTTTTCATCTACAGGAAATGCTTAGTCTGCACTCAATAACATCAACCTCGCTTTAAATGCCTAAGCAAGAGTAGGATTTATCAACGTGATGGAGATGAGAACGTTGAAATTGACCGTGAAGATGACCCGTGCGACGTACTGCTATTTTCTGAAAAACCAGTTCCATAAAATAAATCGGATAAGTAATTTTGCAAATCATCAGGGACATATCTGACAATTGACTCCACTTCACCACCACTCCCACTCCTTGCAACAGTTTCCCAGTTCTTCTCGTAAAATGCTCGATAAGCTGTGACAATCTTCTTCGCCAGTGATATTTTGACTTCGTCACGAAGTTTCGGGTCGGGTATGACCCATGAACTCTGTTTTCGGTACGCCTCTTCGAAACCCGAATTAAATTTACAGAAGCACTGGTTCACTTCCGCCGGAGAAATGTCGTCCGTTAAATTCTCCGGCAGTGACGTCAGCACCTTGCTCCAGCCCATTCTCTTGTAATTTGCCATGTACTGTTCTACCTTTGCTTCGTGGTTCGAGAGCCAAATGGATCCTAATAGGAGCTTCAGGCTGGATTCTCGGACCTTCGAAACGACGTAGTTTAAGTTGTTTGCTAAGAACAAATAGGATAAAGGCACGTCACCGTAGAACCCTGCTTTGCCATCGAGTTTGCAGAGGAGAACGAGGATAAGCCAAGCGAGCCGTAGGGAAACGGCGCAAGCAGGAGAGTTCTCATCGTCGGCTATTGGACTCAATAGGTAAGACTCCGGTAGTGGCGACTTCACCGATACCGGCATATCGGCGACGATTTCAGATATAGGCCCACTGTAATCACTGAGGAAAACAAGGTAGTTCATGACGTAGCGAGTTAGCGGGTGGATTCCGCCACCAAACACCACTTTGGATGAATCTTTCTTAATCGCCGATTCAAACTCCGATAAGATGGTTCGGGCAGCTTCGCGAAGCTTTTCCATTGAGCTCATCGCCTGGGATCTGACAACCGACATGGAGTCAAAGCCGAAAATCAATTCGATTTCACTCCATAGTTCAGAAATAGCGTCATAGAGGTCGAGAATACGGAACATTTTCTCAATAGACAATTTCTTGTACTTGGCCACCATCTCCGGGAAAGTGAACAGCGCCAGAGCACTGTCTTTAGCAATCTCCGAGAAACAAGACTCTCTGATGTTGTCGGATACGGCGAAGACTTGGTCACAGAGAATCCTCTCGCCATAAAGGAGAGTACTAACAGCAACCTTAACAGCACTCAACCAACTTTTTATTTTCTTCTCAAGAAGATCCCAATCCATTTTCTGAATAACTGAAATATTAAAAGTTTCAATTCCCAGGCAGTACAACGTCTCATCGATGACTGATTTTCGATTAAGTTGGTAAATCTGGGCGCACTCTTTTCCGTACCCAGCTTCAATCATACAATCAGCAATTGCTCTCAGATCCCCTGTTACAGAAACCTTTCCACCTTCTTCAGTAATTGAAACCTCGGAAAGACGAGCTTCAATCTCAACAGTATTATCATCTTCAGAAGCTTGATCTTCATCTGAACCAGTACTGGACCGGTTGGAATAATCTCTTGAGGCAGTACTTTCAGAGTCTAAGAAGTAGCGATTTCCTGCCAAAATGGTGCGGAACTCTTTCTCAAGTCTCTTAATGGCCATTTGCATGAGATTTTGAGCTCGAACCAGCTGTTGGGAGCTGGAAGTTTCCTTGATAACAAATCGCATAGCATGCTGTAAGTCGATTACAGCATCTACAAACTGCTTAGCCTCTGCTCGATTATCGCGAAAGAGATTTGATATTGTGCAGTAAGAGCTGTTAGATGAGCCATTATCAAGATCCCATCTTTTAATAATGGCCTCAGCGTTCTTTAATGAATCCTCCATTAGAGTTTCAGAGAAGGTGTGAGGTGGGGATGGAGAGGAAGAGTTGTGAGAAGAATGTGCAGGTTTGGATGAAGAGAAAAGCCCAGTCATTGCTTATCCTGCCTTACAGAAGAACTCAAGAAGCTGTAATTTAAGTTAGGATGGAAGTTCCTTTACGCTATGTTATTGTGTTAAGAAAAGAGTTATGTACCTTTCGAACGTTGAAAGAAAGACAGAGGGAATGAAGAAAATGCAGTTTGATTGGGATAAGAGTGGAAAAGAAGAGTACTTATAGAAGGCTGAGAACAGTTGACCAAGGGACTCGGATGGAAGAAGCATGGAAATGGGCGAAGAGGGACGAAAGAACGCCGTGGGTATAAGTAAAAAAGCTTTTGTTAATTTAAGCATGCCGTTAATCTGGTTGGCGTTAAGTAGAGCACTAAAAAAAGTAGTAACACTTAGGTTTGTTTGGAAAACCCGTTAATTAAAATGGTGTAATTACTAGAGTACTAATTACACAGTCTAGTAATTATATAATATTATAATTACGATGATATATTTGTTTGTCATAATGTAATTACAGTTAAGGGTGGCAAATGGGCGGGTTGGGCTAAATTTAGGCGGGTCAAGATGGGTTAGGTCAATAAATGGGTCATTGCCCAACCCAGCCCAAAGTGTATTTGGGTTAAGATGGGTTGGGTCAAGATGGGCTAAACAATGGGTCATAAACCAACCCGGCCAACTTGACCCATGTTTTAGAACCGTACTCATCTTACATACAAATTTTTTTTACCTTAAAATATGTAAGTTGACAAATATTTTATGGGTGGGGGCGGGGATGGGTGGATGGTGCAGAAAAACGAAAAAATATAAAACAGAAAATTGAAATTATAAAAAAAAAGTAAAAAAATAATTGAGGGGTTTTTTTTTTGGGGGCGGGGGAGGGTTGTGGTGGTGCAAAAAAATAAAAAAAAAAACTAAAAAAATTAAAAGTACAAAAAAAAGTTAAAAAAAAATTTTTA
>MU734195.1:6835-27918 GCA_026770625.1 Nicotiana glauca | reverse complement strand
ATATTACAACACTTAACAAATATTCAACTCCGAAGAAGCAGTCCTAAGTACAGGCCAAATTTAACTACACTGAATAACCAACTAAATGACAGAAATAGAACTACTTAGATGCAATAAAGCTATTCAATCAGCAGATCTGTAACAGAAAACTTTGATTTCATTTTTCATTTCAGCTGCAATTCTACATGATGCTAAGGTTCAGAACATGTACCTGTAATTTGAAGTGAAGTCAAAAGAAGAAAAAGCCAGCACTAGCAATGGTAACAGCCAGTGATAATCAACAGCCCAGCAAACAACACTCAGGAACAATTTTTGGACCAAAATCACTTCCAAACACAGGGATTCAACACAGAACACAACACCGAGCTTAATATCCTGTAGTTGACCTAAGAAAGCTTTGAAATCAAACCAATAATACCCCAGCTACTGTAGTAAATCAGTCTCCACAGGATTATTATCAATGAAACAGTAAAATCCTTAGTTTTTCAGAGATTTTTTTCTATTTGTTTTTGGATTTTTGTAAAGGTTTGAATTGCAACTTTGAAATCTGAAATTGAAATTGAAAGAGGATTGTTTTGGGGGAAATTTCAGACTCTCCAAAAACCTCCTCAACAAGGCAAAATGACTGCCTATTTATAGGCACAATTGGGAGGGAATTTCAATTTTTTATTTTACCCTTTAGTCCCTAGGTTATTTCTGTTTTTCACTTTTTATTTTTAACTTGTAATACAAGTAGCTCCACTTATTTATTGAAAATTGTACTAATGCCCCTATCTAGAAGATTTTATCCTATTGTGATTCCTATATTGCCCTTACTTCATTTTAAAATTTGCTAAACTACCCATTTTTATGCCCTTTTACCCTTGAAGTTATGTTATAACTACTATTAACCCTTTTCCTATACCCAAAATACCATCCCATCTTTCTGATAGAATCACGTAAGGAATGAAAGTCTATAGGGTTTAAGAGTATTATTTCCTTGTCCATCGAAATAACATGTTTCTTTAAACAAATTAGGACGATCTACTCTTAGTTGAAGGAACTGAAATTTTTCATCCTCCTGAACCCTTTTATAGCAACACTTTTTCATTGTTTCTAAATCTATATAAGGAACGCTTCCCCTAATTTGAGGCATAACCTTGATTGCAATTCAAGATCACTCTAATTAATCATGTGTCTTCTTATGTTGATCATATCATGGGTTGATTATGATACTCCTTCAGATTCCAAAGGACGCTCCAAACTATCAAAGTTAAGACCATTAGAACAGACTATTGGACTTTTTTTTGGGTAATTAAAGGACTTCAACTTTTTTTTTATTAAACTCAAATTGTATTAACCAAAAGTATATATGTACATAACCATATAACTACTTATCATGTACAGTTAAGAAAACTAAAGATTAATCCTATATTACAATTGCATTTGTTTCTACTAACCAACTAGGCATTGCTGCTAATCAAAAACTAAGCAGTTCATTACATAAACCAACTAAGCAAATATGTCTAAACTATGTAATGTTTACTGCCACTTAGGTTGTCTTCTGCCTCTTATGTGCACATGTATGACAATTTCTCTGCATATTTTGTGTTCCTCAAAGACATTTTGCTGGAAACGAGTCATGTTCCTTTCTCTCCATATACCGTATATGAGCATAGCAAACACATAGCTAGTGATTGCAACTTTTCCTGTCTTCTTTCTAGCCATCCTGCTTGCCCAAGTAAGCTCCTTTTTCCATCCCTTTATACTCCTTTTCATGCCTAGCCATAGCAACAATCTAGCCCAAATTCTGCTAGTAACTAGGCACTCAAAAAATAGATGTTGCAATGTTTCAGTAGCAACTTCGCAAAACACACAATCCTATGGCACCTATATTCCAATTCTACTTAGTCTAATGTCTATCCACAGTATATAGTCTTTCATGTGCAGCCAACCATAATATGAATTTGAATATGGGATGAATATTTGTATGCAAAACTATGCTTTTCCAATGGACTTTCTGATACTGGGGCATAAACATAAGATAGGTGTGCTTTATTGAGAATTGTTCCTGCACCTGTAGTATCTTCAGCCGATCACTCAAGGATCCCTACATAGGCTGCCTCTTCAGGTCTTCCTTTGTCTCAATAATTTTTGTGAGCACGTGATTTTTGCCCTAAGCAAATTATTCCAAAAATCCAAACAAAATAATTTTTTTTCTTTATTTTTACAATTTTGTGTATTTTTTATGTCATTTTCTGATATTTGTTGCATTTCTTTGTTAAATAGTTGCATAATAATTCATATTAAAAAATACAAAAAATACGCATTTGCATTAGAATTTTAATTTCATATTTTTAGTGTTAAGTAGGTGTTAATTCATTTTAGAAATTTAAAGAAAAATAAAAAAATAGTTCATTTTTATTGCTTTAATTGAAAATTGTTACAAAATAGTTTAAAAATTAGTTTTAGGCTATTAATTAGTTTAGTTTAAAAGTTTTACTTTTATTTTTACATCTTTACAAAATTTTAGAAAATACATTACAAAATGATAAAATAGAAAATAACAAAAAATGAATAGAAATAAAATAAACAAAAAAAAGGGAATTAAAAGAAAAAACAATGGTCTTAATGAAGAGACCTTATGTTAGGTTAATTAATCCATGCCCATTACCCAATTCACCAGCCCAAGAACGCCCCAGCCCAATACCCTTTCCGTTTGACCCAAATGCCTCCAACCCGGTTCAGGTAGCCCACCCCTAAGACCACCCAAACGACGTAGTATCTGGCCAATACTACGTCGTTTTGATATTTTTAAGTTGGAATTGATCTGAGCCCTCCAATTTGTTTCATCCAACGGCCTTAGTCTTTTCTCCCATAATAATTAAAGTGTCCGAAATTAAGAATACAGGGTCGTTCATATTCACCCTAAAATATCCCTGTATCTCTTCCGTCTCCTTCTTCCTAACCCTAACCTCGCCGGAATTCCTCGCCGGCGGGAAACGCTACCACCGCCAACGACCCCCAGATTTATACCACATAACCGCCTTGAACCCCTCTTTCCACCCCTCTACTTAGTTTCCTTCGAACATCACCCCATCTGTTCGAATATTAAATTTTGTCTCGCCGGAACCCCTACCTCCGACGAACAACACTTACCCCAAATAACCCCTAATTTACACCATAGACACGCCTAAGTGTCCTCTACCCATTTCCCATACCCACTTGCCTCAAAACCCACTAGAACTTCTCAAATTGCAATTTCAAAATTTTCTGATCAAGAATCCCTCAGGCTAACTTTTGGGGATTCATGACTGTAACACCCCTAATGGATGTTTTCTTTTGAAAAACACACCATTGGGGATGTTACGGGTCATAAGTCCTAAAGAGTTCATACGGATTTGGCTCAAAAGTGATCAGAACAAGCCTATTAGAAGAAAAACTCTAGATAAGTTTTCTTTAGTTCTTTTCTTTATTTTCTGTTTAGTCTCTGTTTATTTCGCATGTGTCCGTTTTGTTTGTGTTGAATTCCGTTTATGTTTGTTATTAGTTTAACTAGGTTTGTTTCTTAATTTATGTTAATAATACTTTTAGGCTATAAAATTTGATACGGTTAAGTTTTTATAATTCTGTCATTATTTGTTTGGATTACTTTTAGATAGTTGAATTATTAGATATCAATTTAGGGTTAATTAGTAGTTAATTAGACTTTTGGTTTATTATGTTCATTGACAGTGTGATTTAAATTGTTCATTAATTTCTGATATTAGTAATTAGGATTGGATATAGCTGAGTAATAATGGATAATTAGAATCCGGCAATTAGGGGGTAGGGGAAAACAGTAATTACAGAAGTGAAATCATTAGGCGGCAACTCTTTAAATTCCATAAACCGATTCCTCAAAAGGGAATAAGAGTTGTTTTGTTCATAATGTCGTAAACCCGATTTCTTTCTTTATAAAGAAGGGGGGAAAAAGGGGGGCGTCGACAGTCGGTAAAAAGGTGACGAGGGAATGGATGCCCTATGTCTAGATTGAAACCCTAATGTTGGCAAAAGACGACTAGGGAATGGAGGCCCTATGTCTAAAAACTCAGAATAACGTCAAAATCTACCATATCTAAAAGCAGTAAATCAACACGGGTCTCAAGACCCTCAAACACAACCACACAGGAATGATGCACCCGGTCGACTACTATGGAGTCACCCACCGGTGTAGATACATAAACAAGAATGTCTAAAGCATAACTAGACATAGCCAGGCAGGGTACAAAATAGGACGACACATATGAATATGTAGACCCAGGGTCAAATAGCACTGACACATCTCTATCACAAACCAGAATAGTACCTATAATAACGGCATCTGACGACTCGACCTCTGGTCTGGCTGGCAAAGCATAAAACCGAGGCTCAGCCCTACCTCCCTGAACTATGTCTCTGGGACGATCGGCTACCTGCTGACCCCTACCTCTGGTGGTCCGACCTCCACATCTACGGTCTTGACTTCCACCTCTACGGTCTCGACCTCCACCTTTATGATCCCTACCCCCGCCCCTGGTTGGCTGGGTAGGCTGTGGGTCGACCCTGCTGATGCAACTGTGTACCCCTCAATCTCGAGCTAGCTCTCCTGATGTGACCATACTCACCACACTCATAACATCCCTCCGTACGAGGAGACTGGCCTTGACGACCCGAATGACCTCTACGAAAACTCTGAAGAGGCTGTGCACTGATGGGAGCTGGCAATGCACTGAGTGATTGCTGATCGGAACACTGCCCACGAAAGCCACGATCACCTGGAACACCCTGCGCAGCTTGGAGGGCTGACTAAAAGGGCTTGGAAGGCTGACTCCTATCTTAAGAATCCCTGCCTCCAGAATCGACCTGAGTTACGTGGTCTCTTGTCTGACCTAAGACCACTCCCCTGTGGCAGACCATCTCAATCCTCCAGGCCACATTGGCCGCCTCCTGAAAGGTAATGTCACTACCCGCCTCTCTGGCCATCTGAAGACGAACAGGGCCGGTTCAGGGAAGGAGGTCAAAACAAAACACGGCAGCGGAGAGACCTTCAGCAAGAATGCCATCAACTAACCACCACATTTTAAATTGACAAGATTTTTTTTTGATTGACACAGGGGCAAAAAGTTTCGGTGTTTCGGAGAAACCCTCTGTAAGGAAAGGCAAGCACCAAACAGGTTTGGCCGTAAACTCACAGGACACTCCTGGAAAATGGGACCTAGTTTAAAATTCAAAAAAATCATGAGTAGCATAATCTAGCATAAATGTACCCCCAAAGGAATATAAGTTGGTTTCAAAGTCTGCATGTTTGAGATATGATTCAATTAGGAGTTTTCAGGACCCTCCTAAATAATGGGACCTAGCTTTAAGATTGTTGTTAGTTAACAAGATGTAGCGAAAATAATACCTTTAGAAGATATAACTTAGATTTAAAATTGTTGTTTAATCAAGAATTGTCAGGACCCTCTTGGATAATGGGGAGTAGTTTAAGACCCTCTAAGATAATAAGATTTAGCGAAAGTCACACCTTTAGAAGATATAACTTAGATTTGTAATTGTCATTTAATTAACAGTTGTTAGGACCCCCCTGGATAATAGGACCTACCTTTCAAATTCTTAGTAATATTTGGTAATATGATTCAGTTTAACACTCACCTATGTGCCCAACTACCAAACTGGGGCAAAAAAATTTCTTTGTTTTGTCTATTTTGCGGAAATTAGGTACCCGCTTGGAGAACAGGAAGAAGCAATTCAAGTTTCAGCAATCCGGCTCCCACTTGGAGAGCAAGGGAATACAGTTCAAGTTTCAGCAATCAGGCGCCCACCTGGAGAGCAAGGGAATACAATTCAAGTTTCAGCAGTCAGGCGCCCACCTGGAGAGCAAGGGAGTACAGTTCAAGTTTCAGCTTTCAAGTTCTTATTGATATTTGGTAACATGATCAGTTTACACTCACATATATGCCCAGCTACCAAACTGGGGCAGAAAATTTTCTTTGTTTTTGTCTATTTTGTTGAAATCAGGCGCCCACTTGGAGAGCAAGGAAATACAATTCAAGTTTCAGCAATCAGGCGCCCACCTGGAGAGCAAGGGAATACAATTCAAGTTTCAGCAGTCAGGCGCCCACATGGAGAGCAAGGGACTACAGTTCAAGTTTCAGCTTTCAAGTTCTTATTGATATTTGGTAACATAATTCAGATTACACTCACATATGTGCCCGGCTACCAAACTGGGGCGGAAATTTTTCTTTGTTTTTGTCTATTTTGTTGAAATCGGGCGCACTTGGAGAGCAAGGGAATACAATTCAGTTTCAGCAATCAGGCGCCCACCTGGAGAGCAAGGGAATACAGTTCAAGTTCAGCAATCAGGTGCCCACCTGGAGAGCAAGGGAATATAATTCAAGTTTCAGCAATCAGGCGCCCACCTGGAGAGCAAGGGAGTACAGTTCAAGTTTCAACTTTCAAGTTCTTATTGATATTTAGTAACATGATTCAGCTTAATCTCACATATGTGCCCGACTGCCAAACTGGGGCAAACAATTTTCTTTGTTTTTGGCTATTTTGTTGAAATCAGGCGCCCACCTGGAGAGCAAGGGAATATAATTCAAGTTCAGCAGTCAGGAGCTCACCTGGAGAGCACGGGAATACATTTCAAGTTCAACAATCAGGCACCCACATGGAGAGCACGGGAATGCATTCAAGTTCAGCAATCAGGCGCACACCTGGAAAGCAAGGGAATACGATTCAAGTTCAGCAGTCAGGAGCCCACCTGGAGAGCATGGGAATACAATTCAAGTCAGCAGTCAGGCGCCCACCTGGAGAGCACGGGAATACAATTCAAGTTAGCAGTCAGGCGCCCACATGGAGAGCATGGGAATACGATTCAAGTTAGCAGTTAGGCGCCCACCTAGGGAGCACAGGAATATGATTCAAGTTCAGCAGTCAGGATCCCACCTGGAGAGCACGGGAATACATTTCAAGTTCAGCACTCATGTGCCCACTTGGAGAGCATGGGAATACATTCAAGTTCAGCAATCAGGCATCCACCTGGAGAGCACGGGAATACATTCAAGTTCAGCAGTCAGGCGCCCACCTGGAGAGCACGAGAATACATTCAAGTTCAGTAGTCAGGTGCCCACCTGGAGAGCACGAGAGTACATTCAAGTTCAGCAGTCATGCGCCTACCTGGAGAGCACGGGAATACAAAGTACAATTTGAGTTCCGCAATCAGGCGTCCCCCTGGAGAAAGGGAAAACATCTCAAATTACAAGTCAAGTCGGTAACAAAGGAATTTCACTGGGAGAATACAAGTCAACGAGGCAACAAGGACCACAAGAGCAAGTTTGAAGATATAGATAGGATTTCTTGTAATTCATAGATCATAGTCTATTCTAGCATCTTTTTATTTTGACAAGGTGTAATAAGGGGTTCAGTAAGCAGTAGCAACAGCAGCAAAAATAGTGAAATCACAACTTCATGATAGTCCCAGCTACTAAAATTTTCCGAACTACACTCACCTGATTCCTTTTAAGCCAAGGATATGTAGGCAACCTCGGAAGCAAGGTGCGGTCAAATCTTTCAAAAATGCTTCCCACGGAGAATTCAAACTTGGCAAAAATCGGTCGTATCCGCTCACTTTATCTTTGCACGAAAACTCTTCATGTTTCCGAGCAAAGAGGGGCAGCTTTATTTACAAATTTTGTGAATTTTTGTGGTATTTTCTGTTAATTGGTTGTATTTGTCTGTGCATTTTTATTTTGTTTAATTGATGAAAAATACAAAAATATTATTGCATTTGTATTTAGGATTTAACTTTGCATTTTAAGAATTATTTAGTAATTAAGTTGTTTTGTAAAAAAAATCAAAAAATAGTTTAACTTGCACTTTTACTTTTAATTTTTATTTTTTGAGTAGTTTTTCTTTAATTTATTAATCGTGGTAATAATTGTTTAGGATTATTTGTTATTTTGGGTAAGCTAGTTTAGTTTTATAATTTAATTTAGGATTTTAATTTCAATTTATGAAAAGAAAAATAAGAAAAGAAAAGAAAAACAAATGAAATTAGAAAATGAAAAAGAATAGGGTGTTTTGGGCCAAAGCAATTCGAAGCCCAGACGTTCACCTTTTGTACCCGAGCCAATACCCAGCCCATACCCCTCTCTACCTGGTTTCCATCTCAAACGACCCCGTTTAGGTCACAGTTAATCTGGGCCGTTTATATTATTTGATCCAACGGTCAGGAACTAAATACCCAATTCCCTTATATATGTCCGAAAACCTTAGAGATGGGTCATCTTCTTCATCTCCCACATCTCTCATCTCTCTCACATCTCTCAACCCTAATCCACCATGGTTATTGGCGTCTCAGCTCTTAAACTCTACCAAAATGATCCCACGGAACCACTAGAGCACCCTCGTATTGAATCCGTGAACCATTTCCCTCATATCCTCCCCAACTCTCTCGAATATTAAATCCTTGAGCATGAGTGATTGCTCCAACCTTCTTAAAGTTTTAGAGTCGATTTTGTCGCGAAATAGTGTTGTCCGCTTGTTTTTGACAAAGAACAAGCGGTTAATATTATGTGGCGATGTAGTCAGAAAGTCAGGCTCGAAGTCAAGTGTTGTGAGGTAAGTTCTTCTGTTCGATTCATCTTGATATTCCGGCTCCTGTTCTTCTCCTTTGCTTCTTTTTCTGGACAATTCAGTCGGAATTCGAATCAAGATTTGTCCAAATTGGTAACTGTTGTTTGTTCTTCTCTAGTCTGTTATTCAGTCCTATTTTTGGTCATGGCATGATTACTGTCTCAGTTTCATTATCACGTTTTATCACTAACTAATAAATTTAGGGCTCTGATTTAATTAAATTACAATGATGTTTAGTTCAGTGAATTTTATTTTTGTTTTGGCTACTTTGAAAAATGGTTTTGGATTTCTTTATATGGGAAATTATGGGGTCAAGTTCTATTCTGGGGCCCCTAAGTCATTTAACTGATTTATAAATAGCAACAGGCCCAAATAGGGATTCAATTTGGGGTCTATGACCCATTTAGCTTGGCCAGTTGACCCGGGTGGTTTTTAGGGTAATAAATAGAGTCTTAGAGGGTAATTTAGGGACTCTAGGTAAGGGAATATTTTGCTAACTAACTGAGAAGCTTCTAGGAAGCTGGGTAGGGGGTTTAATTTGAAATTCAGATTTTTAACTAAGGGTAGTTAAGCTAAAATAAAATTGAAAAGGGGCCTAATTGCAAAGATGAATTGTCTAGGGTGCCCTATTTCCCTTGCCTATAAAGTATATAATTAACCAGATGCACCCAACCCCCCAAGCCAAACCCCCATCTGTCTCTAACATTAAGAGACGCCCCAAACCCTCCGCCTCGCTCCGCCGTCAACCTCCATCGAAAATCGCCTCACGGCGGTTCCGGTGGTCCAAACAACCCCACCTTCACACCATAGAACCTCTTCACCTTCCTCTCTTTGAATCCACTCTTCATTTTCTTCAAATCATTCCCAATCTCTTCGAATATCAGATCGAATACCGGTCAGAAACCCAAGCATACCCAACGACCTCCAAAGTTACACCATCACCTCACCTCAACCTCCCCATCACTGTGCCAGCCTCAGCTCCCTTCGAATCAGACCCAGGGGTGTCGAATATCATTTTTTAGCCAAGAACCCTAGCACCGCCACAAAATTCCTTGGTGGCGGCGCCAACCCTAAACAACCCCAAATCAACACCAGTTGACCACCTGAGGCTCCCCATTCCCACTACCCTAGCAGTTTCCTTCGAATCAGTGTCAAAGGGTTCAAATTTTTGATCAGAGAAATCGACCAGGAGCCCTAACTCCGGGATTAAGAAATTGAGGTCGTAATCGACCTTAGTCGAATTCTCTCAATCGAGAACATTCGATTAAGGTTCATTTCGATCTCAAACCAGAAACAGAGGTTCGAGTTCAAAGTTGGGACAGCCAAGTTTTGATTTTTTAGTTCGTCATGTGAGTCCTTGGGTTTTGCTTTTAGCATTTTTTTTGTTGATTTCCTTGTTCTTTCTGATTTGTTCAGTAAATTCATCTTCTACCCCTTTTGCTTTGGTATCAAATGTTTTGTGTTTACCCTGAATTCCGATTCTTCTTCGAAATGATTCGAATTAGTTAGTATCAGTAATTTTGTATAAGACTGTGATTGTCTACTATTGCTGATTGGTTCAGAATTGCCTCAGTGATGTTATGTTTGTTTATGCTCTTCGTTGTCTATCATTTTTTGCATGTTAGTTCGGTATATTACAGTGTTCATACACTTTGTTTAGGTCAAGAATCATGTTCGTTTGTTTCTTGAATTTTCATCTCTGTTTTGTGTTATCCGACCTGATTCAAATTCAAATTTGAACTGTAATGTGAGTTTCATGAATTGAGTCCTAATGCTTTGTTCTAACTGAATCCAACCTCATTGAGTTACCCAAGTATGATTGATTAGGGATTAATCTAGTCAATTAATTAGATGAATTTGGTTATAGCTGATGGGTAGTGATTTCATGGGTGTTTTCATTAGTTTCAGGGCATTAGGGAGGTAGTTTGGGAATAGAAAACTTGCTGAATTATTTAAGTTGAGTGTTCTGTCCACTAAGTTAATATAACATTAAAGCTAATGTATTGTTTAATAAAAGTGGGGGAACAAGACATAATGGTGTGGGCAAGTTTTAAGGTTAAATAATTAAACAATAGGCTGCCCATACACACTTTGAATTAAAAATAGAACAAGACATACTCTAGTGGGTTCAGGGAATATCATAGGCAAAGAATGGTTTTAATAATGGTTTTAAAAAGCTGGAAGGTCTGTTTTATGTATATATATGAGGCATTCAGATCATTTTAGGGGATGGATCTTAGAGACAGTCTGAGAGAGCACTTCTTCAAGCTTTTAAACGAGTTTTGTTAGAGTATTTTGGAGAGGATTTGAAGTCAGTTCTTGTTCTTTCTTTGGATTTTGGAAATCTTCTTTCAAAGGTCACATTTGCAAGAATAGAAAAGAAGTAATCAGTTGTCTTAGAGGTTCTCTTTTTCAGCCTAAGACGACATTTTGAAAGCTTAGGACCAGTCTGTTTGAGTGTATAAGTGGGCACTATTTCATTGGAATTTTGGTCCAATTTTGGTTTAATTCAAGTTCTACCTTGGGGTGTTTGTGTTGCTGTTAGAATTGCTGTTGGTTTCCAATTGGTGCTGGTTCATTTCTGGACTGTCATTTCTCTTTCTTGTTTGCTGCTGGTTGTTTGCTGCCATTTGCTGTGTTGCACTGCTGCTGACTTCTTCTTTATTCCTTTGTTCACTCCAATCCAGGTACACAACTGAGTTCAATTTGATGTAGCCTGAAGATGCAAATATGAAATGAAAGTGTTCGGTCCCCCTAATTATTTGGTGTTGTATCTGTAGTTCAGTAGATATATATGATAAGTAGCTGTATAGTCCAATTTCATCTATAACTTAATGAAAATGTAAACTGTGAAGTTTGTACCTAATTTGGACTATTTAAAACTGTTAATTCATGTTCTTTAGTGGTAGATTTGGTATAGTTTAGTACTGATCTCAGTTAACACTGAGTTAAAAATCAAATACCAATATTGTTTAGACTTAGAATTAATTCAGAAGTCAACGTGTGGTACTCATTCCGATTTCAGGATAAGCGTGCTTTTAAAGTAGCCAAACATGCTAGTATTTGATGTCCTCTCCTTTGTTCGTTAAGCTCACTATCTCGATGCAGGAACAAATAATTGCCTATTAGTGGTTAATATCAATAGTTTACTTGAATTTGGA
Source organism: Nicotiana glauca (assembly GCA_026770625.1). Lineage (NCBI taxonomy): Eukaryota > Viridiplantae > Streptophyta > Magnoliopsida > Solanales > Solanaceae > Nicotiana > Nicotiana glauca. The sequence continues at coordinate 16,120 of MU734195.1, read as the reverse complement.
TCTTTTAACTTATTCATGAATGTTAGCAGAATCAAATAACCAAGTCGTTTAGTATAAAGTGAGATCCAGCATTTAGTGGAATTCATCGTCAATTAAACAAACAGGGTAACAGGAGTTGATTAGATTGAGTAGGCAAGTGTTGTTTTTCACTATAGGCAAGAATGATTAAAAGATTTGATTTCACATGAGTTCAATAGGCCCAAGTACTAATTCTTGAACTATAATTAACTAGGACTTCTCCTTTTATTATTAGAGACAAAAATAGATAGAAAATCATAGTCACTTTAGGATATCCTTAAATAAAGAATGAGACGAGCCTCGCTAAATAAAGCGCACAAACTGGGGGGCCCTCATTAATTGTATATATAAAAATACTTAGATTTCGGGACGGGCCATATAGCGAATTTCACGGCCTTTCCAAAATAATAACTCGTCAGTCTCTTTAGGCGCGTAATTTAAATAACCCTACCTTCTTAAACTCGGGTGCACATTTATGTGTCCCAAATCCAAATCTCAACGAAGTCGAAATGTGTCAATAATCACGGGTACATTGATTGTGACGTGGTTCGAGATACGTTTTCACAACATTGCAATTCTTTATTAATATAATAATAATAATACTAAAAGTGTTTAAAGGTTAAAATTTGCACATAAGTTAAAGCATGTTATAAATTAGATAAATAATCCAAATACGACAGTTGAGCGACCGTGCTAGAACAACGAAATTCAGGAATGCCTAACACCTTCTCCCGGGTTAACAGAATTCCTTATCCGGATTTCTGGTTCGCGGACTGTTCAATAGAGTCAAACCTTTCCTCGATTCGGGATTCAGCCGGTGACTTGGGACACCATAAATCTCCCAAGTGGCAACTCTGAATCTCTTAATAAACGAATCTCGTTTCGATTGTCCTTTAATTGGAAAAACTCCCTTTACTACGCCCTTTGCGGGGTGCGGTAGCGCCAAAAGAAGGTGTGACACCCTTAATCAATTACTCGGCCTTTGGCCTCTTATGCTCGGCCTTCCGGAAACTTTAGCCACCGCCTGACACTTCCCACATGTCCTTCCTCATACTTTGCTGCTCACTTGCTATCTTAAAAAAAATCTATCTTCGTGGCACCTGAACCCACAATTGTTGCTAACTTAAACCTTTCCGAAGGTCATCTTTACCGAACCGTCAACATTAGAAATACTGATTCAATCCTGAACTACCGCACCCTGCGATATCTGACAGTCATGGCTCCTATTCTATATCACAATATCTTGCCCCAAAGGCGAATTGTAGAAGGTCATAACATCGACAAACTTAGCACGTTCAATTAGGACAACAACATCCCATCATAGAAGAAAACTCTACAACGCTTGCAAATACCAAGCCTCATTACTTCCACCAGTCCATATCTGACCATCCTTAGTTAGATCATCTTTCCTCTTCCGGGAATAAAACACTAAATCTCTTGATTATGCACTAAGTAAACCTCCCTTCAAGTCATTCACTGCCCCGACACGTAGGCGATCATCCTACTATCATATCATTACTGTGCAACATTCGTTCATAAGCATCATGACAACTTTTGCCTAACCTCAGAGCTCTCAAAGTACCGCTGCTGAGCCGAAACAACAGAATATCCTTCCACAAGGCGATGATAATAGCCCAAATAACCCCATAGAGGGAAACACCCATGCCACATTTATAGTGCTATTAAAATTCTTCAACTCTCGATTTATAACCAGCGTTTTGCATCGCATAAGATTGTGTAGGAAGGAGACAAAGGCGTAAGCCTCACATGAATCAAATCACACGATAAGGAATCAAGAAGGGAAGTAATCCTAACAGTCCTATAGCCTCCCGAGGATAAGTACAAACGTCTCCGTACCGATCCGCAAGACTCTACTAGACTTGCTCATGACTCGTGAGACCCTAGGAACCTAGTGCTCTAATACCATGTTGTCCCGACCCAAAATCCACAAAGGGTCGTGGTGGCGCCGGACACCGCTGTCAGGCAAGCTAATCAGGAATGCATAATTAAATTCCGATTTTAGTATTTGCGGAAATCATTTTTCTTATACATTAAATATTAGATAATAAAAATTTTACAAAAATGAACATAAAGTCGATAAAAGACTTAATACTGAATAATCCAAAAATCCTCCTAGAACCCGGTGTCACAAGTGCACGAGCATCTACAGATAAGGAAATAAAATACAACATTCGTCCGAAATACATTGGACAAAAAATAAATACAATATAATGAAAGAGACTATACTAGTTGCGGGTCGCCTCGAATAATGCAACTCACCTAGTCCCAGAATCATCCGCACTGCTACGCCCAGTAGGCCACTGAGGTTACATATACCTGTGCAACAAAAATGCACAGAAGTGTAGTATGAGTACGTAAACAGAGTGTATTCAATGAGTATCCCATCTAATCTCGAAGAAGTAGAGACGAGATGGTCAACTTCGACACTTACTAGTGGTCCAATAATAATATGGTGAAGATGTTAGGAAAACATGGATTTATCTAGCAATTATAACACAGAGCAAGAAAACAGGTAACACCTTCTCAAATAATAAGAAGGTTCCAAGATTTTTACTTTGTTCTATTATCTTATCGATTCGTATCAAGCCATAAAAGGCAATGTCAACATTTAAAATCCTCAGGAAACAATATATATCATGCGCAAATCATGCCGAGGCGACGACCAATCCAACAAAAATAAATTGTGCACTTGCCGAGGGTCGACGGCGCACCTATAGATGCATCTATTTAATCTGCCGAGGCGTTCAGCCCGTTCCATTAATAAATACATACCTTGCTCATGAATCATGCATGCGACGCAGGTACACATAGAGATACATGCTCAATCAGTCAATTAAGAACTTATAGGGGGGTATTTATCCAAATAAAATAATTTTTCTCTTAACAATTCAGGAAAAATGACGTTTAATCCCTTTTTAAATTCATTTACTAATCCAAGGGGATATAAGCAATTAAAGCTATCAATGGGTTCATAAATAATCCATGTATAACATGCTTTTGGGTCCTAACTACCCGGACAATATCATAATAGTAGCTACGCACGGACTCTCGTCACCACGTGCGTACGTACCCCCCGCAATTAGGAGCACATAATCAATTATTTCACCTATAGGGACAATTCCCTCTTACAAGATTAGAAAGGAGACTCACCTCACTCCAAAGTGCATTTCCAATATCAAGAACAAGCCCAAGCTCTTAATTTGAAGTCGAACGATCACAAACTAGTTAAAATAAGTAAAAACTAGTCAATAAAGGCTTACAAGGTCAAATTCTAACTATTTAAGTAATTTCCCAACCTTTTCCACAAGTTTCCTAAATTCCAACCCCGGGCCCACGTGCCCGGATTCCAATATTTTTCGAAGGAAATTGTTCTCTACAACCTAAGGATCATAATATATGATTTCTAGTCCATTTCATAACAAATTTCATGCTTAAATCTTAGTTTTATTAAAACCCTAGGTCTAGCTCTAACCCTTTGATTTTATCAAATTTTTAGTGTTTAATCTACCTAATATACATGTATTTAAACTAATAATGAATAGGAGTAACTTACCTTGAAGTGCTATGTTGAAATCCTCTCTTTGGAAGCCCCCAAATTGCCCAAGTGTGGAGTGTGAAATGATAAAATGGTGTTGAGTTCGGATTAAATGAAGGCCAATGCCCAGCGATTTTCGCTTATGCTGTTAGGGGACCACATCTGCGGTCCCACACCTGCGAAAATAGAGCCGCATTTGCAGAACTGGGAAAGAGGGGGTTGGACCGCTTTTGCAGTCTGAGGCCCGCATATGCGTAACCGCTTCTGCGGTATTTGGGCCGCTTCTGCGGCTTGGGCCTAAATGGTTGGACTGCTTCTGCGGCTTGGGGGTCGCTTAAGCGGAACTGCTTCTGCGGTCCCTGGGCCACTTCTGTGGTTCCCTTTGGACTAGGCCCTTCCGCTTCTACGATGGGCTGACCGCATCTGCGATCCCGCTTCTGCGGTCCAAGAACCGCAGATGCGGTTATGACAGAAGCAGCAACTTCAGCTCTTCTTCAATTTTCCTACTTCGCTCGAACCTCGCTCGTTTGACGCTCGGGGCTCCCGAGCCCCGCCCGAACATACCGAAAAGTCTAAAATCATGAGGAAAACCTACTCAAACCCTCGTAACTCCCAAAACAACACTAAATCATGAATCAACCCCCAATCCAAGCTTTATGAACTTTAGAACTTCCAACGTCTACTTTCGATGCTTAAACCTATCAAATCACGTCTGATTGACCTCAAATTTTGCGCACTAGTCATATTCGACATTACGTACCTACTCCAACTTTCGGAATTGGATTCCGACCTCGATATCAAAAAGTGAACTTCCGGTCAAACTTCTCAAAAACCTTCAAATTTCTATCTTTAGCCAAATGGCTCCAAAATGACCTACGGACCTCTCAATTCACTTCCGATCACGCCCCCAACTCCAGAATCACCATACGGAGCTATTCACAACCTCGGAATCCCAAACAGACATCAACAACACTGAAATACACTTCAAGCCAAACTTATGAAATTTCTTCAAAAATGTAAACTTCCACAATAGGCGCTAAAACACTCCCGGGTTATCTAAGTCCAAAATCATCATACGAACTTGCTGGAACCTTCAGATCCTGATTCCGAGGTCGTTTACTCAAAATTCCAATCCTAGTTCATTCTTCCAACTTTAAGCTTCCGAAATGAGAATCCTCTTTCCAAATAAACCCTGAACTTCCCGAAATTCAATTCCGACCACGCGTACAAGTCATAATTCTTGAGATAAAGCTGCTTATGGCCTCAGACTGATGAACGGAGTGCCAGGACTAATAAATGTGCAGGATGAGCACAAATCAAAATGAACCTTTCTCAGTCCATGAAGAGATCCCTTTGGAGCTACATATGTAGTGGTATGATTTGGGGGACGACAGAAGGAAAGTTGTGACAAAGGCATTAGGTGGTCTTATCAGGTGATCGCTGTTGACTCAACGCTACACGAATGTAGGAAGAGCGGGTTGCTAAGTTGTAATTAATGGGAGAAAGGCACTAGGGTCGTGGCATTACCTAGGTGGCTAATTAACGGGTAGATGCTACTAAGGATAGAGTGACATATTTGGGGCTTATGCTATAACCATTGCACAATTGTACCCACTCTCACACCTCTTGGTAGAGAGAGTAATTTTTGCCCAATTGACTCTCTCGAGACCAATTGATAGGCCAATTAGACCAAGCAACTAGGGTTCAAGTAGGGTGATTCCTCTCTCGAGATTTAACCCGTTAATTGGGACTACCATTTCTCATGGGTCCATCTCAATTCCTCGTTGGGTCAATTTTGGGGTCATGGTCTCTTTTTCTCAAGAAGAGTTAAACCCACAAAGCTAGAATCAGTGTTTGCAACCACCAATCCTTAATTAAAACATAAAATCAACCCAAATAACAAATAAGCTAGACATAATTAAAGAAGAAACAGAAGAAATAGATGAGGAACTAAACATATTAATTGATTACTAAGTAGAATCTTCAATAATAAAGAGCAAAAGTGCCAAAAATGGCTAAAATATTCGGTCAAACGAGCTCAGCTACGTTCAGAGCATAAAACCTCCCTAAAAATGGTAAAATGTTCTATTTATAGTGGGCTGGAAAAACTGGACAAAAATACTGCGGGCCGCGCAAACACGACAGCGACCGCACTGGCTCTTGGACTTCACTATTCATCTCTCTAAACTTGAAGGATACGGACCGCGTAGAAAGGTAACGCGACCGCGTAAGAGGTTTGGCGCAGACCGCGGGCCGCGTAGCCTGACTTGGGCAAATGGCAGGTTCTCTGAATCTCCTTCATGCGGGCCACGTAAAAGCGTGAAACGGCCGCGAAGCATGGGCGTGAGCCACGAGAATCCAACCACGGCCGCGTGACTGTCAACCTGATGATGTCACCTCTCTGAACCTCCTTATCCACGGTGTTGACTCGCTCAATGTGGTGGTAAGTTTCTCCGTCTATCTTCCTTCTTCCTTCGATCACCGGGATGGTCTGGCGACTGTATATGGGATTGCTAACATCGCCATGAATAATTACCTCTTGGTGATTCCACTCAAATTTCGCTGACTGATGCACGCTTGATGCTACAGCTCCAGCGGCATGAATCCAGGGTCGTCCCAATAGCAAGTTGTAAGATGCTGGGATGTCTATCACTTTAAAATCAACGTCGAACCAAATCGGTCCCATTTGTAGACACAAACTGATTTCCCCAATAGTGGACCTTTGGGAACCATCAAAATCTTTGACATTGATGGCCCCATTTTTGATCTCATACAGGCTCTTTCCCAATGTTCTGAGAGTCACCAATGGACAAATATTGAGGCTGGACCCTCCGTCAATCAGAATCCTGGTGATGAAATAATCTTCGCATTGCATAGTAATGTGCAACGCTTTGTTATAGATTAGCCCTTCTGGTGGCAGCTCATCTTCATGGAAAGTGATTTTATGACTCTCCAATACTTGCCCTACCATGTTCGCCATTTCTCCTCCAGTTATGTTGCTGGGCACATATGCCTCGCTCAGCACTTTCAATAAGGCATTCTTATGTGCGTCAGAGTTTTGTAGTAGAGCTAAAATAGAGATCTGGGCTGGCGTCTTGTTCAATTGATCAATGACCAAGTACTCCTTTGCTTGTATCTTCCTCTAGAGATCATCAGGCCTGGTTTTAGTGACAGTCGGTCGTCCAGAGGCTTGCTTACTGAACTCAGCTAGATGTTCTGGAGTATAAACCCTGCCAGTTCTAGTCATACCCTGCGCTGCAATTGCTTCAGATTTGGTTTTCCCTTTTCTCCTTGCCTCGGCTATGTAATCCCAAGGGATGGCTTTCATATGGAATAGCGTTATGGGTGACATTTCTATGGGAATGGGTACCCTTGCTTTGGGAGGTAACACAACAACTTCAAATGGGGCAGGTGTATTTGGGGATCCGAACTCAACCTCAATCGGTCCTGGCACTTTTGCAGAAGAAGGTGCTCCAAACTCAAGTGGTGTGGACATGTTCACTTCAGCATCTCTCGAAGGCTAGATCTGGATGACAATCGGGTTAAGTATGACCATTGGTTTCTTTGGCTCATCCCCTTCAGCAATCAATCCCCCAATCACCTTATATCTCTATCATGTGAATGCCTCCGCCTTTGTGGTCAGGCATGGGGTTGTTGCGGACGTTCAGAGCAGGATCCTTAGCCATAATAATCTTCTTGTCAATCAAAGCTTGGATCTTATCCTTCAGAAAGCGTCACTCATCAATGGTATACCCCTTCATGCCGAAATGGTATGCATAGGTTTTGTTTGGGTTGACCCACTGGGAGGGATTTTTGGGAGTTGTGGTAGGGATAGGGGTGACGTAACCAATAGCTTTGAGCCTTTCATACAGCTGGTTGATAGGTTCGGCAATGATGGTGTACTGTTTGGGAGGTCTGCGGTCAAAATTTGGTCGAGGTTTAGGGAAGTTTTAGCGAGTTGGAGGTGATTGATAGTGAGAGGGCTGAGCATTATAGGCTTGGTAGACGGGTGCGGATTTGGAATATCTTGGTGAAGTGGGCTGATAAGTGAGAGGTGGAGACGATTGGTAAGTAGGCAGTGAAGCTTGGTAAGAGGGTAAGGATGCTTGGTAATTTAGGGTAGGTTGATATGTGAGAGGAGATATTGGGTAGGTTTGATACTTTATTGGAGATTTTGTTCTCTATGCAACCATCACGGCGCTCACATCCCTTTTCTTGGACGCGCCACCAGACTTCAGAGCCTTGTTGGTAGCCTGTAATGCTTCAAAGTTTGTGACCATACCACTTTTAATACCTTCCCCGATCCTTTCCCCTAGCTTAATAATGTCGGAAAACTTCTGGCCTTTAATCAGCATCAACCTCTCATAATACTGTGGGTCTTGAGCTCGGACGAAAAACCTGTTCATCTGTTCTTCTTCTAAGACCGGACTGACCTTAGCAGCCTCTGATCTCCAACGAGTAGCATACTCGCGGAATGTCTTTGTAGGCTTCTTCTTTAAATTCTGGATGTAGAATACATCTGGTGCATTCTCCGTGATGAATCTGAACCTATCCATGAAAGTGGGACAATAAGATTGAAAGCATACTGAATTGGTATGGATACAAGCCTGGAAAGGGACTCGGCGAGAATCTACAAGGTATCGCCAAGCCTATCAAGCTGAAGAAACATGGTACCACCTTCGATTTGGGATACGAGTATACATGGAAATAGTTCAATGATTGGTCGCCACTATGGCGTGGTCCTTACTATACATTGGAGCAGCCAATACCCCGTTTGGAACATACTTTCCAACTGACCGAGGTTATCTACGGGTCAGAAGAAGAGGAAGCACTGGCAGTACTGAGGAATTTGTTCCTAGAAGACGATGATATGGATTTTTATGTCATTTTCGAGGAGGATGGGGAGGAAGGTCCTTCTATACAGGCCGTGAGCAGAGGAGCATTCCTCAATAACTGGACTATCAGAACAACCAGAGCTCGGAAAGCTTCAGGGTAGCAAGGCTGAACAAAGCACCATGCATTATCTTTCACTTTTTTCGCTAGTTGACTTTCTTTCCGCAATTTCTTTAAAATAAGAGCTCCAATGTTCAAAACAATTATGAATTTATCAAAGCATTTCAGTTTCTTATAAATCTTGCTCTTATTATTTTCATCGTTCACTATATTTGTCACACCTCCTTTTTCCGAAGCTTTAGGCTACAGCTTTACTACACCCCAGGAAGGGATATAATAAAGAAGGAGTTTTTCCACTTTAAGGACAATCGAAACGGGATTCGTTTTTATTAAAAGGTTTAAAGTCGCCACTTGAGAGATTTATGGTGTCCCAAGTAACCGGTTTGAATCCCGAATCGAGGAAGGGTTTGACTCTGTTCAACAGTCACGAACCAGAAATCCGGGTAAGGAATTCTGTTAACCCGGGAGAAGGTGTTAGGCACTCCCGAGTTCCGTGGTTCTAGCATGGTCGCTCAACTGTCGTATTTGGCTAAAGTATTTGATTTTAATACATGTTATCCTATTTGTACAATTTTAGAATTATTTACCGCTTTTGTCGAATTATTTTTATTTAAGAAACTGAACAGCGTTTAAGAATATGTTTTCAGATCACGTCACATGAAATGCACCCGGATCCTTGACACTTTCTTATTCAACGTTTTTGGATTTGGATTTGGGTTGTATGAAATACACACCCGGATTAGGAAAGTAATATTATT
>MU734194.1:0-28550 GCA_026770625.1 Nicotiana glauca | reverse complement strand
GGTAGTATCTTAGACATCAATTGCATATCTAAAGAACCTTCCATTAGAAATATATCATATTAACACCTGTTGACATTACACTGCATTGAAGGGGACACAACCTTGGTTGCTCTTATCCACTTGTTTACTCATTAATTGTTGAAATTAGTTGTTACTTAAACTCAAACAATCATACATACTCTTGTTACCATATATCATTCTCTCTTGTTACAATTAACCGAATAGAGATCGAACTCGAGTCGAGCAACACACTGAACAAGTAACCTTTTCACACCTATTCCCTGTGGGATTAGACCCCAACCTTGTTGGGTTATTATATTTGACATCGACCGCCTTACACTATTTATTAAAGTGTAATTTGAGCGTATCACCTACTCGTAGAAGCTAGGCAAGCCGCGAAATATAGAAATTAGGGGTGTTCACGGTTCGGTTTGGTCGGTTTTTGATTAAAACCAAAACCAAACCACTGTAATCGGTTTTTAAAATTTTAAAACCAAAACCAAACCAAATTAAATAAAAACCATCGGTTTGATTGTTGTTGGTATGGTTCGATTTTTCGGTTCTTAGTAAGCTAATGATAAGTCGATAATATTAAAACAACGCAAGACAACAATCTGAAAATATTTTCCACATTTATGCTTTTTATATATATCTTTGAGAACTGAAAGTTTATTTACCTGTTTATATGAAAAGAATGAACAAAAAACAAACTAAAAGTTTGCTTTCTCAATCTTTAGCCATTGATGTCTTGCAATTTGAATGTGCTTTCTTTACTCTTGTGGTGGTTTTTTTAACTCTTCTTTTAGGCAAAAGTATGTGCGGAGGGTTAGAGAATTAGAGTCTAGAAAATTGGTCGAATCCTATTGTTTTGGGCTTAGGCAATCTTTTAAGATATAATAGGATAAACCAAAATTCAAAATAATAATTAAAATTATTATAAAAAAAGATATTATATTGTATATAAATAATTATTAAATTTTGTATATAATTAATCGATTTGGTTCGGTTTATTTTTTGATTTTTTAAAATAGAACCAAAACCAAACCAAATGTCACGACCCAAAATCCACTAAGGGTCGTGGTGGCGCCGGACACCGCTGTCAGGCAAGCCAACTTAATTAATCAATTAAACTCTCCCTTTATTACTCCTTTGAAAATTAGGATTTTCTTTCATTTTTCATAAATAAAAAGATCGCTTACTTCAATTCAAATTAAATAATAGCTATTAGTACACATCTTTCGAAAACCATCCCAGAACCCGGTGTCACAAGTGCATGAGCAACTACTGATAAGGGAAATAAAATACAACATTTGTCCGAAATACAGTGGACAGGGACTAAATACAAAATGCTGAAAGGAACTACACTAACTGCGGGTCGCCTCGAATAATGCAGCTCACCTAGTCTCGGAATCCTCCGCACTGCTACGCCCAGTTGGCTGCTAGAGATGCATATACCTATGCAACAAAAATGCACAGAAGTGTAGTATGAGTATGTAATCAACGTGTACTCAATGAGTATCCCGCCTAATCTCGAAGAAGTAGAGACGAGATGGCCAACTTCGACACTTACTAAAGGTCCAATAATAACATGGTAAAGATATAAGGATGACATGGATTTATCTAGCATTTATATCTCATAAAGCAAGGAAACAGGTAACACCTTCTCAACTAATCAAGGATTACCCTTAATCATCTTATTAATTTATATCAAGCCTTGAAAGGGAATATCAATATTTAAAAGTCTCAGGCAACAAACAATATATATATCATGCGCAGTCATGCCGAGGCGATGGTCTGATCCAACAGAAATAAACTGTGCACTTGTCGAGGGTCGACGGCGCGCTTATAGATGCATCTATTTGATCTGCCGAGGCGTTCGGCCCGTTCCAAAATAAACACATAGAGACATTCAGTCAAGAAGCCAACATGGGGCAATTATTCAAGGAAGCACAAATTCTCTTTTAACAAATTAAGAAAGTGAGGTTTAGATATTGTTGGAAATTCATTTACTATTTTGATCTGGTTTAAGCAATTCAATTGTCTATAAGATTACAAATATTCCAAGTATAGCAAGCTTTTGGGTCCTAGACTACCTGGACAATAGCATAATAGTAGCTATGCACGGACTCTCGTCACCTCGTGCGTATGTAGCCCCCACAAATAGGAGCACATAACAAATTAACTCACATATGGGGTAAATTCCCCCTCACAAGATTAGAAAGGAGACTCACCTCGCTCCGAAGATTCGTAAATGGCATTCCACGCCCTTCCGAAGATTCGAATCAGTGCACAACGCTCCAAAACTAGCTAATAATTATGTAAATCCATTAATATATGCTAAGGTACTCATTATAATCCAATTTATAACAATTCCTAACCCCGATTGGAAAGTTGACAAAAATACCCTTGGGCCCATGTTCCCAGAAATCCGAAATTTCTCGAAGATAAAGTTTACCCTCGAACTCACGAACTCAAATATATGATTTTCTCTTAATTCCATACTCAAAATGTCAAAATTCAAGAACACTAATTTTCTAGGTCTTCCTCTAACCCTCAATTTTCTACCCATTTACATGCTAAATTCTATACATAATCAATGTAATTAACTCATAATAGGTGGGGATAACTTACCTTATTATTGATGACAAAAATCCTCTCTTGAAGCTCCCCTAAATCAGCCCAAGCAATCAAAAAATGAGAGAAATGAACTCAAATCACGATTTAAAACAACCTTGCTGCCTCCAGGTATTCCGCTTCTGCGGTGCATTTTTCTCTTCGGCGGATACCGCTTCTGCGGTTGTCGGCCGCTTCTGCGGCTTTGGGCAAGAGGGAGCTGGACCGCTTCTGCGGTCTGGGGTCCGCTTAAGAGGAACCGCTTCTGTGGTCCCTGGGTCGCTTCTGCGGTTTCCTTAGGCCTGGCCCCTTTCTGCTTCTGCGAGATTTCGACCGCATCTGCGGTCCCGCTTCTGCGGTCCAAGAACCACAGATGTGGTTATGACAGAAACGACAACCTTCAGTCTTCCCAAATTCCATTTTTCGATCCGTTAACCACCCGAATTCCACCCGAGGCCCTCGGGACCTCAACCAAAACTACCAACCAATCCCAAAACACATTACGGACTTGCTTGTGGCCTCAAATCATATCAAACAACGCTCAAACCATGAATTACACCCCGATTCAAGCTTTATGAACTTTGAACTTTTCAACTTCTACTTCCGATGTTTAAACCTATCAAATCATGTCCGATTGACCTCAAATTTTGCACGCAACTCATATTTGACATTACGGACCTACTCCAACTTCCGGAATCGGATTCCGACCCCGATATCAAAAAGTCCACTTCCGGTCAAACTTCTCAAAAATCTTAAAATTTCTATCTTTAGCCAAATGGCTCCAAAACGACCTACGGACCTTCGAATTCACTTTCGATCGCCCGCCCAACTCTAGAATCACCATACGAAGCTATTCACAATCTCAAAATACCAAACGGACATCGATAACACTGAAATGCACTTCAAGCCAAACTTATGAAATTTCTTCTAAAATGGTAACTTCCACAATAGGCGCCAAAATGCTCTCGGATTATCCATAACCCGAACTGGGCATACGCCCAAGTCCGAAATCATCATACGAACCTTCTGGAATCTTCAGATCTTGATTCCGAGGTTGTTTACTCAAAATTCCATTCTTAACCTTTTTCTCCAACTTAAGGCTTTTGAAATGAGAATTTTCATTTAAATTTAACTCCGATCTTCCTGAGTTTCAATTCCGACTATGCGTACAAGTCACAATACCTGAAATGAAGCTGCTCATGGCCTCAGATTGCTGAATGACGCACTAGAGCTCAAAATGACCGGTCGGGTCGTTACATTCTCTCCCACTTAAACATACGTTCGTCCTCGAACGTGCTGATAACTATACTAAAGTAGTCTGAAATTGCTGTTTAACTTCTCATGCACCTTCCCGTGCTACCACAACTTAGTCGAGCACATTAGCTCGATAAATTTCGAAGATATTCTCTTTTACTCAAGCAAATAGGCCTTAGAGCCCAATTCCAGCATCCGAAATTCTATGCCCAACCTGTTTCCAACATAAGATCACCATATCAATCACTACACGCCGTACCCAGATGTGACTGCATAACTTTGCTGAATTCACAACTTGCACCACTTTACTCATAGGGTCACCATAACTTTCTCTGATCAACAAATCAAAATTCCACGAATCTGAGGCTCCCATTGCACCTCATGACCCACATGGGTTTTGCTCTAATTCTTACAATAACACCACGACGGAAGAGATGTGCTGAAATTTATAACCAACTGCCGAGTCAACAAGTCGTTTAGATCCTAACATATTTGAAACCACAAGCATATCATTCCAACTTAAACACTCACTAATGTAGACAAAATTCCAACAAATATCATGGTTATGAGTTAGGGATAAACAAGAGAGGGCTAGTTAGACTCGTAATCCTGTTTGAAATTCGATAGGCCATATTGACTTCCTGGAAAACAAAAACTGGTTATTGCAAGAGTTGTGTTGAGAACTGAAGTGATCCCAATCTTATCCAAGGGTGAAAACAAATCACTGGAAATGTCGACAAATAGATAGAAAATTCAAGTTGAGTGGAGTACAAACGTCAAGATAGTCACACATTCTTAGGCGTTAAAGCCTGAACGAAAACTACGCGTAACTTGACTGATTTGCATATAGCACACGAGTAGGCATGGAATTTCAGAAAAATACACGAGTTATTCAACTTATTCAATTAGTAACAGCAAACCAACTTTGACAGCTCATGATAAAGAAAGCAAGCAGCGTTAACCTTCAAACCATTTGGAAATCAACCCCTAAACGTTTACACGCAGAAAGAAATCGATTACGGCCAGGTACTGAAAGAAGAGGTAGATGAACACACGATTACACGTTTCGATGGATTCTAAAACTAGAAGACCATATGAACATTAATGAGCACGCATGTGAAATCATAAAAAAGGCTAAAAATCTCAGTTACTACTTCAAACTTCAGTCCATTTCATAGCTCATGAACAGCCAAAATAGAGTTACATGGTAAAAAAGAAAATCAAACCTGAAGTCGCAAACTTCTGTTAATAATTGTAGTCTTAGTAATAGGCCTTTCGCATTTGAATACTAGCGAGGTTCAGCAGCAATTCAACAGAACAATAATTAGTAAAACCGAACTTGAACTTCAAATCTATTTTTCATCTCTTCGGAACTCCAAGACGGACTCCAAAAAATTAAAATGTATATGCTTTTTTCTTAAACTTTTTAAAGAACTCCCCCATTCCCCTGAAAAATCCCTCTAGTTATCAGGCAAACACCTGATGAATGAAGGGCTGGGATTAATCGAAATCAATCTCATGCTCCTCATTCATCTAGCATATGCCTTCTAGAGGCTTTTATCACGTGAGAAGGGGACGGGGATGGGGATGAGAGAATCTGTCAGAAACCGTTACAAATATGGTGACGAGGAGAGAGGGGGAACGCATGGGGTGAATTTGAGCTCACTCGCCTGGATTTTGGGCAGAATTTGGGGATTGGATTTGGCTATTTTGGGAAGCAGAATAGTAGGCGCTGTTGGGTGTTAGAGATTAGGGTTCTGGTCTATTGTGTTTATCCGATAATTGGGAATGGGTCGAGTTTGGGGCATGGAACTGGGCGGGTTGTGAGGGGTAGTATATTGGGCTGGGGTTTCTTTTGCTGGTCTTGGCCCAAATAGGTCTTTTAAGAACAAATTCCTTTGCTTCTTTATTTATTCCTTTGTTTTCTTTTTATTTATTTTGCTTTTTGTATTCATTTTCAATTTGTATTATATATATATTTTGTATTTTTTCTGATTTTATAAAATTCTAAACAAAGACCTAACCTACTTCAAAATTAAACTATTTAACTCCTAAAAAGACTTAAAATTCTATTTAAAAGACAAATACAACAATTAACAATTAAAAGTGCAAAGAAACTATTTTTGTGATTTTCTTTAATTTTGTTCTAAAACAAATTAATACCTAATTAATACTAATAATGTGAAGTTAAATTCCTAAATGCAAGTGCATATTTTGTATTTTTATTTGAATTATCATGCAACCAACTAACACTAAATTCCACAAAATTCATAAAAATTGTAAAGTCATTTTATTTGAAACTTTTGGAATAATTTGCTTAGAGAAAAAATCACGTGCTCACAGATAGCCCACCTTTAATAATTCCTTTGCTCAAATTACCACTTATGTTATTTTCCCGTAGCTGAAATAGCCCCTCAATATGCTACCAGAAACCCCGCAAGAAATTAACCATGCAACCCAATCATAGACGGTGGAACTCTCCCACTTTTCTCTAAGCCACCATTACACAACTCTGGAGTTCACCAGGATTCTTAATCTCTTATTAACAAAAACTCGCGCCATCAACCGCCAATATTCTCGATATCTCACCGTAGAAACCCCCCTTTATACTCAGAATCATCAACAACCTCCGCACGATCGATCCCTTCGCTGCATAACCAATAAAATTCTTCGCAGAAGCTTCACCAACTATGTAGCTGCTAATTTTCTCGCAGGGAATAACCCACGTGAGTCCAAGCTCACTTTCTAGTTGCACAAGTCCATTCACCCCTCGTGGACATCAATTAAATTTGGGCAACATCCTCTCAATTAAAAGTTATGTTGTATCCTTCTTCCTTTCCGGAAGCTCCTTTCTGTTATATCCAATCTCCTACCGCTTAAGAACCCCTACTTCAAATCAGATCTGTAGACCCCAATAACCAATCACTAACATTTTCAATCGCTCCAAACTCTCCTTAAGGTACGTGGTCATCCCAATGCAAAGCCCATATGCAACCCCGCCACTCTCCCACTTTGGCGGAACTCATTCCCCAAAGCGACTACTCGACCCTTGGCATCTTATACTCGACCTTCTAGAAATTTTAGCCACCGCCTGACACCTCCCACATGACTTTACTCATCCTTTACTGCTCAGCTGCTGCCTTAATAAAATCTATCTTCGGGGCACTTGAACCCACAATTGTTGCTAACCTTACACCTTTTGGAAGATCATCTTTCTCAAGCTGCCAGTATTATAACTGCCGATTCAACCCTGAACCACCTTTCCTCGCGACATCTAACAATCGCTTCTTCAATACTAACTTGCAATATCCTGCTCCAGAAGCAAATTATAGAAGATCATAACATCGGCGAATCTAGTACATCCACGAAGGACAACAATACCTCATCATAGAATAAAATTCCGCCACGCTCGCAAATACCGAGTCTCGATACCTTATCAACCCAAACCTGAACATTGTCTATCCGATTGCCCTTCCCTTGCCAGAAGTAAAATACTGAATCTCTGAATCACACCCTGAGTAAACTTCCCTTCAAGTCATTTACTGCCCCGACACGTAGGCAACATCCTACCGTCATATCAATACCGCGGAATAATCATTCATAAACATCATGGAAACCTGTGCCTAACCTCAAGGCTCTCAGAAGTATCGCTACTGAGCTAAAGCAATAAAATATCCTTCCACAATGCAATGATAATAGCTTAAACAACATCACAGGGAGAAACACCACGTTCGTAGTACAATTACAATCCTTAAATTCTCGATTTACAAGTGGTTCGCGTCGCGTAAGATTGAGTAGGAAGGAAACAAAGGTCTAAGCCTCAAGGAATCAAATCGCACAACAAGGAATCAAGAAGGGAAGTACTCCTAACAGCCCTGTAGCCTCCCGAGGATAAGTACAGACGTCTCGGTACCGATCCGCGAGACTCTACTAGACTTTCTCATGACTCATGAGACCCTAGGAACCTATTGCTCTGATACCATGTTGTCACGACGCAAAATTCACTAAGGGCCATGATGGCGCCGGACACCACTGTCAGGCAAGACAGCCAAATTATTTAATTAGATTCCAATTTAGACAATTGTTAAAACTCAGATTTTTCCTTCTAATTTCAGAAGTAAAGAGACAAATGCTTCAATTCAAATTATATAATAGGAAATTAATAATAAATATTTCAAACCATCCCAGAACCCAGTATCACAAGTGCATGAGCAATTTCTAAGAAATAATACAATACAACATCCGTCTGGGATACAGTGGATAAAAAGTAAATATAATTTACTGGAAGGGACTTCACTAGCTGCGGGCCGCCTCGAATAATGCAACTCACCTAGTCCCCGAATCATCCGTACTGCCACGCACAGTAGGCCACTCGAGTAACACATACCTGTGCAACAAAAATGCACAGAAGTATAGTATGAGTACAAAAATAACGTGTACTCAATGAGTATCCCGTCTAATCTAGAAGAAGTAGAGAAAAGATGGTCGACTTCGACACTTACTAGTGATCCAATAATGGTGTCAACAATACCTTAAATCGTGGATTCCTATAAACATGATTTTTAATCCAATAGAGGAAAATTAAGTAACAATTATTTCTTTTATAAGAAATTTTCAAATTTTCTTGTCATTATCTGTCCAAATATTCTCAAGCCATAAAAAGGCAATAACAACTTTAATAAGTTCAAAGCAGCAATACAAGCATGCGCAAATCATGCCGAGGTCGACGGCCCGCTCCAACAGGAATGTAAATTGTGCACTTCCGGAGGTCGAACGGCGCGAATCATAGATGCATCTACTTAATCTGCCGAGGCGTTCGGCCTGCTCCAATATTTAAACACACACAGATAGTCAATCAAGAGTCCACACGGAGGAATTATCCAAAGAAAGTCAATCCTCTTTTAACCATTTAAGAAAATGAAGTTTTATCTGTTTAGAATTTTATTTACTAATTCGATGTGATTTGAGCAATTCAAGCTATTAATAAGTGCGTAAATAATCCAAGTATAGCATGCTTTTGGGTCCCAACTACCCGGACAGTAGCATAATAGTAGCTATGCACGGACTCTCGTCATCTCGTACGTACTTAGACCCCAAAAATAGGAGCACATAATCAATTATTTCACCTATGGGGACCATTCCCTCTTACAAGGTAAGAAAGGAGACTCACCTTGCTCCGAAGGTCCATAACCGGCATTCCACGCCCTTCCGAAGGCTCGAATCGACACACAACGCTCCAAAACTAGCCAATAATTATATAAACTCATTAATATATGCTAAGGTACTCATCATAATCCAATTTATAACAATTCCTACCCCGATCAAACAGTTGACAAAAATGCCCTCGGGCCCACGTGCCCAGATTTCGAAATTTTTCAAAGATAAAGTTTACCCACAGCCACATGAACTCAAATATATGATTTTCTCCTAATTTCATACCCCAAATCGTGGTTAAATTCCATGAACAATAATTTTCTAGGTCTTCCCTCAAACCCCAAGTTTTCTACCAATTTCATGCTCAAATACATACATAATTGATGTATTTAACTCAAAATAGGTAGGGGGTAACTTACCTTATTATTGATGAAGAAAATCCTCTCTTGAAACCCCTCCAAGAATCGCCCAATCCAAGAAAATATGAGAGGACATGGCCAAAATCCGATTTTTAAAATCCCTCTCTGCCTCTAGCATTTTCCAAACCTACAGTCTTTTGACCACTTCGACGGTTCCGTAGGTGCGTTCCAAATACCGCTTCTGCGGTTCCCCACCAAGCTCCCTTTTTGTGCTTTTGCGGCTCACCTTCCACAGATGCGGTCCCGCTTCTGCGAAACCCTGACCGCATCTGCGGTCCACTCCGAGCTGCCCCCCTTCCGCTTCTGCGATAATTCTTATGCAGATGTGGTCCCGCTTCTGCGGATCCCTGACCGCATCTATGGTCCTAGCTCTCCTCCGCCCGTACAGCATATGCGGCTTCCTAGCCCTTCTGCGGCTTCGCACCTACGGCCAAAATCTCGCAGGTGCGGTTACACCAGATATCAGCTGCTTCAGCCCTTCCTCAAATTCCAACTTCAGGTGCGGTTACACCAGATATCAGGTGCGGTTACACCAGATATCTTGTTGACTGTATATTTGGATCGGGTTGTGCGCTGCAACATTGTTAAATTTGGATTGGGTGCACACCGCAACAGTGATATAAATGGATCGGATTGCATGCCGCAATAATAATATAATGGATCGGGCTGCATGCCGCAATAATTATATAAATGGATCGGGTTGCACGCCGCAACGGTGATATAAATGGATTGGGTTGCACGTCACAACAGTGATAAATGATAGGGATCGGGTTTATACGCACACACACACATACACACACACACATACACACACACACACATATATATATATATATATCTTAAATTGTTTTTTTATATCTCTCTTAAGTTACTACTGGATTTGATATTTCCCCGCAGCATGTACCCCCTTCCATCTGTATCTATTTATTTTTGTTTGTCTTTCGTTGTATATTATATAATTTCATAGGTTTATCTGGAGTCTGGTCCTAGCCTCGTCACTATTTCACCGGGGTTAGGCCAGACACTTACCAGCATATGGGGTCGGTTGTGCTGATAATACACTCTGCACTATGTGCAGATCCCGAAGCAGCTTTCGGACAGTAGCACTTGTGGAGGCTGCCTTCAGTCCAGCTAGAGATACTGAGGTAGTCCTGCAGGCGTCCGCAGGCCCCCGTTCTCTTCTATCTTTTATTGTGTTCTGTTTTCACTTGTTTTTGAGACGGACTGTATTTCCTTTTTCAGACACTTGTATGTAGTACTCATAGAAAGTCTGTGATTTTGTGACACCAGATTCTGAGTAGAGGAATATATTGGCATTTTGGTACTGGTTTTTGGTTATTTTTATCTATTAAGTCTTCCGCTTATTCTGTTTATCATTAATATTCAGTGCTGATTACTTGTTAATCTAAGTTGCTAAAAAGGGTTAAAATATAAGAGTTAAGTGATTTCTATTAGGGGTGTTCGCGGTTTCACGGAAAACCGATCCAAATCGAAAACCGAATCAAACCGATTAAGTAAACCGATATTTTTTTTATTTGGATTAGTTTTGGTTTTAAATTTTAAAAATCGGTAATATTTGGTGTAACGACCCGACAGGTCGTTTTGAGCTCTAGCGCGTCGTTCAGTACTTTGAGGCCATGAGCAGCTTCATTTCAGGTATTGTGACTTGTACGCATGGTCAGAATTGAAACTCAGGAAGATCAGAGTTAAATTTAAATGAAAATTCTCATTTCAGAAGCCTTTAGTTGGAGAAAATGGTTAAGATTGGAATTTTGAGTAAACAACCTCAGAATCAAGATCTGAAGGTTCCAGCAGGTTCGTATGATGATTTTGAACTTGGGTGCCCGGTTCGGGTTATGGATAACCCGGGAGCGTTTTGGCACCTATTGTAGAAGTTACCATTTTACAAGAAATTTCATAAGTTTGGCTTGAAGTGCATTTTAGTGTTATCGATGTCTGTTTGGGATTTTGAGACTGTAAATAGCTCCATATGGTGATTCTAGAGTTGGGGGCGCGATCGGAAGTGAATTCGGAGGTCCGTAGGTCGTTTTGGAGCCATTTGGCTAAAGATAGAAATTTGAAGGTTTTTGAGAAGTTTGACCAGAAGTGGACTTTTTGATATCGGGGTAGGAATCTGATTCCAGAAGTTAGAGTAGGTCTGTAATGTCAAATATGACTTGCGTGCAAAATTTGAGGTCAATCGAACATGATTTGATAGGTTTAAACATCGAAAGTAGAAGTTGGAAAGTTCAAAGTTCTTAAAGCTTGAATCGGGGTGTAATTCATGGTTTTACCATTGTTTGATATGATTTGAGACCTCAAGCAAGTCTGTAATGTGTTTTGAGATTGGATGGTAGTTTTGGTTGAGGTCCCGGGGGCGTCGGGTGGTTAACAGATCGAAAAATGGAATTAGGGAAGACTGAAGGTTTCTATTTCTGTCATAACCTCATCTGCGGTTCTTGGACCGCAGAAGTGGAAAGGGGCCTGGCCCAAGGAAACCGTAGAAGCGGCCCAGGGACCGCAGAAGCGGTTCCACTTAAGCGGACCCCAGACCGCAGAAGCGGTCCAGCTCCCCTTGCCCAAAGCCGTAGAAGCGGCCGACAACTGCAGAAGCGGTATCCGCAGAAGCGGAAATGCACCGTAGAAGCGGAATACGTGGAGGCAGCAAGGTTGTTTTAAATCGTGATTTGAGTTCATTTCTCTCATTTTTTGATGGCTTGGGGCGATTTTGGAGAGCTTCAAGAGAGGATTTTCATCATCAATAATAAGGTAAGTTGATTATGCATAGATTTTAGCATGTAAATGGGTAGAAAATTGAGGGTTAGAGGAAGACCTAGAAAATTAGTGTTCTTGAATTTTGACCACGATTTTGAGTATGGAATTAAGAGGAAATCATATATTTGAGTTCATGAGTTCAAGGGTAAACTTTATCTTCGAGAAATTTCAGATTTTCGGGCACGTGGGCCCAAGGGCATTTTTGTCAATTTTCCAATCGGGGTTAGGAATTGTTATAAATTGGATTGTAATGAGTACCTTAGCATATATTAATGGATTTAAATAATTATTGGCTAGTTTTGGAGCATTGTGCATTGATTCGAGTCTTCGGAAGGGCGTGGAATGCCAGTTACAGATCTTCGAGGCGAGGTGAGTCTCCTTTCTAATCTTGTGAGGGGGAATTTACCCCATAGGTGAGTTAATTGGTTATGTGCTCCTATTTGTGGGGGCTACGTACGCACGAGGTGACGAGAGTCCGTGCGTAGCTACTATTATGCTATTGTCCGGGTAGTCTAGGACCCAAAAGCATGCTATACTTGGAATATTTGTAATCTTATGGACAGTTGAATTGCTTAAACCACATCAAAATAGTAAATGAATTTCCAACAATATCTAGACCTCACTTTCTTAATTTGTTAAAAGAGAATTTGTGCTTCCTTGAATAATTGCCCCATGTTGGCTTCTTGACTAAATGTCTCTATGTGTTTATTTTGGAACGGGCCGAACGCCTCGGCATATCAAATAGATGCATCTATAGGCGTGCCGTCGACCCTCGACAAGTGCATAGTTTATTTCTGTTGGATCGAACCGTCGCCTCGGCATGACTACGCATGATATATATATTGTTTGTTGCCTGAGACTTTTAAATGTTGATATTGCCTTTCATGGCTTGATATAAATTGATACGATGATTAAGGGTAATCCTTGAAAATCCTTGATTAGTTGAGAAGGTGTTACCTGTTTTCTTGCTTTATGAGATATAAATGCTAGATAAATCCATGTTATCCTCACATCTTTACCATGTTATTATTGGACCTCTAGTAAGTGTCGAAGTTGGCCATCTCATCTCTACTTCTTCGAGATTAGGCGGGATACTCATTGAGTACATGTTTATTCCGTACTCATACTACACTTCTGTGCATTTTTGTTGCACAGGTATATGCATCTCTAACAGCCAACTGGGCGTAGCAGTGCGGAGGATTCCGAGACTAGGTGAGCTGCATTATTCGAGGCGACCCGCAGCTAGTGTAGTTCCTTTCAGCATTTTGTATTTAGTCCCTGTCCACTGTATTTCGGACAGATGTTGTATTTTATCTCCCTTATCAGTAGTTTCTCATGCACTTGTGACACCGGGTTCTGGGATGGTTTTTGAAAGATGTATACTAATAGCTATTATTTAATTTGAATTGAAGTAAGCGATCTTTTTATTTATGAAAAATGAAAGGCAAATCCTAAGCAAATCGAAAATGTGTGAAGACGGCCTCGGAATTGAAATTCGATGGTTCCGTTAGCTCTATTAGGTGATTTCGGGGTTAGGAGCGTGTTCGGAATGTATTTTGGAATTTCGTAGCTCATTTAGGCTAGAAATGCCGAAAGCTAGTATTTTGGCGATTTCTGGTTGATAGGTGAAATTTTGATCCGAGGGTCGGAACGGATCTCTAGAAGTTGCTGTAGCACCGTCATGTCATTTGGGACATGTGTGCTAAATTTCAAGTCATTCGGACATATTTTGGTCGGGTTTTTGATCAAATGTGTATTTTTGAAGTTTTAAAAGAACTTAGGCTTCAAATCGATGTAATTTGATGGTTTTGGTCTTGTTTGAGGTGTATTTAGGATTGTAACAAGTTTGAATAATGTTTTAAGATGCGTTGGTGCTTTTGGTTGAGGTCCTGGGGGCCTCGGGGGTGTTTCGGGCTGTTTAGCGCTCTTATTTGATGTTCCAACGCCGTATCTTTGGACATAAAGGGGTACCATATTAAGTAAATGAGCTCCAAATTACGTTTTTATTGAGCCATTAGATCCGTATCATAATTTCGGAGCCATAGCAAAAAGAATCGTCGAATTTGGACATCGTATGAGGGAGTTATGCTCATTTCCGTGTCGGGAGAGTGTTGGTTGCTGTCATAAACGCAAAAGCGGAAATTGACCCCGGAAGCGGGACCGCAAAAGCAGAAATAGAGCCGCAAAAGCAGTCCCGCATAAGATAAAAATGTCCGCGGAAGCGAAAATGTCCGCATAAGCGGAAAATTATCCGCATAAGCGGAAAATTGGCCTGGGCAGAGACCTTAAGTTCCGAAAATGGCCCATTTTCTCCATTTTTGACTTCTAGAGCTCGGCTTTGAGAGAAATTTCGAGGGGGTTTCCCGAGCAACGATTGGGTAACGAATCTCTACTCTCTTATGCTTAATACTTACTAATCTAATCATAATTTCATTCGTATTTTCGGATTTTTGAATGAAAAATGGGTCAAAATCCTTAGACTAAACTGTTGAGTTTTGAGTGGGTATTTGACCTCCGATTTGAGAGATTTTTATATGGGTATACTCGTGAGAGTACGAGAGTTCTAAAAATATAAAAATTATCCGATTCCGAGACGTTGGCCCGAGGGGCATTTTGGTCATTTTACAAAATTTCGCGTATTAGCTTAGAATTTAATTGTAGAATCAATTACTTGAATTATTATTTACATTATGCAATTTAATTGAATAGATTTGAGCTATTTGGAGTCGAATACTCTTGGCAAGAACATGATTTTGGATTGAATTTTGAGCCGGTTCGAGGTAAGTGGCTTGTCTAACCTTGTGTGGGGGACCTTGTCCCATAGGATTTGATATTTGGTAGTTGAATGCCTTGTACGTGAGGTGACGAGTGCGTACTTGTGTCAATTGTTGAAAATCCTTTATTTATTTATTTATTATTTATTAAATAACCTTAAATTGTATTTTTCCTTTCTTGTTTGTACTACTTGGAATTTAAGTCTGCTGTTAAATCTAGGAAAGCATGTCTAATTGACTTAATTGACCTACATGCTCAACATGCCTTATTTGGATTCTGTGCAGCGGGCTAAGCTAGACTATCTATTGCCTTATTGTGAAGTTTTTATATTATTTTTTTTGAGTATCTCTGTGAATTTTGTTGCATATTTATATTTGGGACTACGGGTTTGATTCCCGGGAGCTCCCCCCCCTTGTTTGTTTACTTTGGGACTACGGGTTAGATTCCCGGGAGATCCCTCTGCACATTTATATTTGGGACTACGGATTCGATTCCCGGGAGATCCCCCTGCATATTTATATTTGGGACTACGGGTTCGATTCCCGGGAGATCCCTCTGCACATTTATATTTGGGACTACGGGTTCGATACCCGGGAGATCCCCCTGCATATTTATATTTTAGACTACGGGTTAGATTCCCGGGAGATCCCCTGTACATTGATAGTTGGACTACGGGGCGGTATCCCGAGAGATCCACTGGACAGATGATAGTTAGACTGTGGGACAGTATCCCAAGAGATCCACTGGACAGATTAAATATAAATGGGACTCAAGACGGTATCCTGGACATCCCCGGTTGGTATTTATGGTACTGAATTGTTTTCCTCCAGTGTTTACATTGTATTCGGGTTATTCTATGAACTTGTTGATGTTATCTTATACTGTGTTATATTACTGATGTTCTCACTTATTTATATTACTTTACTCCATACTATTGGATCATACCTTGTATTTTATCTCAGTAGGGCCCTGACCTTCCTCGTCACTACCCAACCAAAGTTAGGCTTGGCACTTACTAAGTACCGCTGTAGTGTACTCATCCCTTTCCTGCGCATGTTTTTCATGTACAGATCTAGGTACCTTTACTCAGGCATACCATCCTTGAGGTGAGACGATTCTTCGGGACTTCGAGGTATATCTGCCACGTCCGCAGACCAGGAGTTTCTATCTTATTCCAGCTTTAGTATACGATTTTCCCTTCTTTTGGTTGTGTAGACATTCCGGAGTTAGAGCAGTATATTTCATTTCTATTAGCCTGTGTTTCCTTTAAGTTTCCGGGTCTTGGGTGTTTCTTTTGGTTTTTTTTTTGTGATATGGGTTGTATTCTGCCAAGTGGCACTTATACACAGTTTTCTCTTGACAGTAAGGTTTTTTAGTTGTTGCTTCCACAAGTTAGTGTATTTTACGCAAGGTAGTTTATTTTCCGCAATTTGTGTAAATTCCGAATTTTTAGGCTTACCTAGTCGTAGGAACTAGGTGCCATCATGACATGTTCACGGAGGGAGAACTGGGGTCGTGACAAGTTGGTATCAGAGCTCTAGGTTCATAGGAGTCACGGAACACAGGCCGGTTTATTAGAGTCTCGCTGATCGGTACGGAGACGTCTGTACTTATCTACGAGAGGCTATGTAACCGTTACGAAAATTCCACTTCATTTCATTCCTTATCGTGTGTCATTTATTCAGCTGGAGCCTATACCATATGTTCTTTTGCATTCACTCGTGCATTGAAAATTGCGCACTCGGTATCACTTATGCGCCGAAGGTTCGTGATGCTATAAAAGGATTTCAAGGGAGCCAAGAATTTGCTCAACCATTATTACCACGTGTCATCCATACCGATAATGCAGAAGGAGTGAGAGATCATTCAATTGTGCACATGAGGGTGCAATAAGTTCTGACATCTGGTTGATAAAAAATAACTTGAGGAGGTTTACTTAATTTCCTAATCGTTGCAGTAATGGTAGAGTCACGAAGTGGATGTAGACCTAAAGATAGTTTGTGGTAATAGAGACTATGTGGTTCGTATGAGATGTCTATTTAGCGAAGGGTACAACTAGCAACCGAGATGTTGGAGGAAGTGAGTTTATCTGTCCTAAGAAGGACATGTACCAAACGAATGTCTTGAGTTGTCTTATGATGATGACGTACAAGCGATAAATGTTAGTATCGTGGATTATCAGGATATCTTATGGCTTTGCGCCAAGTGAAAGGAGTTCATTATCAACGACCAAATTGTGGGTCATGTGTCATATCAGATTTGGCCTGCGATGTATTTAAGTAGTATTCAAAAGGTCTCTGAAACTTGCATATAAGTAAGAGCTGAGATTTGTATGGGATGATGTTGGGACCTTCGATGTTCCTATGTCCATAATAATTCTATATTTCAGTATCAATAGGGAAATGGAAACGATTTCAGAATACTCGTAGTGCTCCAGTTAATCAAGGCACTCACATAGGGCAGTCATGTTTTAATGCACCACTGGCATGGAATTCCTTCAATGGTTATTCGAGTTAGCCGGCACAGACTCAGTATGAGCAGCCGAACTGCATATGGGTTGTTATGAATGTGATGATACTAGAAAACATCATGAGAAATTGTCCCAGACTTGGGAGAAATCTATTTCATCAGGACACACAGTCAACACACTCGATTATAGTTACTAATCTACATACGCTACAAGTTAGATATGGGGAACTAATGGGTAGATGGCGCCTAAGAGGTGGATGCCCGACCCATTGATATAATTACTATAGTATGGCTGAGGCCACTACACCAGATGGTGTCATTACATGTACAATGCTGATTGTTATAAAAAGATATTTTTCCTTAACTTGATTTGGTTTTGAAAATTGAGGCGAGTCCTTTTAATGTGCTCCACTCATGAGTGAGCTTCGTAATCCTGAGATCTACTTATGTAAATACTCACGTTGGGATATTATATGGAGATAGCTATCCCTATCATTATGTGTTGGTCACTAAAAATATCTATGAGGCTAAAAGTGATTTTTTTATTACTTACTACAATGGGTTTCGATGTGATTTCAGGATAATTAATTTCAATTGTCAATTATATGCCCTATCGGTATGAGGGTTCATTATATGTTGTGATTCTCTTTGAGGAAAATTATTGAAAAGAGAAAGAAAGAAAATGAAAATTTTCAGTTGGTACAATGTGCAAATACTTGTGATTCAGAGTTGAGGATGAGATCCTCAAATTTTTATATAATGCGAAATATTTTGAACCGAGCTAGAAGCTGCGGTGGATGTTATATAAGGACAAGTTCCTGGCGGAGAAAAGTTTATGCGTTTAAAAAAATTCTCATTTTATGAAATTAAAAAATAATTGTACTATATTTTAAATGGGAGTCATGCCTGTTAGGCTTATTTGACAATTCTTGTGTATTTTCTGTTCATATTCAGTCATTTTGTGTTGTAAACATTGGGTTTTAGCCTACGAGATGGGCGCCCAGGTGGCGTTAAATGTGACTCGTTAATTCGGATAAGTAATTATGAGATATTGATGCCTCGTTGTGAGTAAAGCGGAGGTCTGAAATGAGATGTTTGTTAATATAAGGTTAATTGGCAAGATTGTGATTTATAAACAACTATTATGGCCAGAGACGAGGTTTTGGGCATACAGATGACATGTTACATGTCCAGATATCATTATGATAATGTGATGCTTGTAATGCAGAGATTAGTATTATTGATATATACATTGTGGTGATTCATTGGGTTGTGGATGTGTTGTTAGGAGTTGTTTTGGTGTTACTCTGGCAGGTGGATATGCCTAATTACATAGGAGGCTCTGCCAAAATTTTTGAAGAATTTGGGAGTTAAAAAAATTTGAGACATTTAGATGTGCGATTAAAGGGATAAGTTACGTTATTTATTTGAGAATGAATGACCCTAAGTGTGGGAGAATGTAACATCCCCGAGAAAATAATTTCGAAGTAATTAAGCGCTATTAAAAGTTGAAGTATGTTGAAATGAGACTAATGCAGTGTGACAATGTGGAATTTAGGCCCTATGATGAACGTTAGATGTTGAAGTTTGGGTCTTGTCCTAAGGTTATGGACTAAGGATGAGGTGAAACCTTCAGTTAAATTGAAGGATCAATTACAAGGATTTGCTTGATAAGGGTTTTATTTGGCCCAGTATATCACCTTGGGGTGCTCCTATCTTGTTTGTGAAGAAAAAGGGTGGTTCTATGCGTATGTGTCTTGATTACGCCAGTTGAATAATGCTACAACGAAGAACCGTTATCATTTGCCTCGTATTGATGATCTATTTGATCAGCTTCAGGGCGCATAGGTATTTTCTAAGATTGATTTGCGCTCGGGTTACCATCAGTTAAAGATTCGGGAGCCAGATATCCCGAAGACTGCTTTTTGGACTCGGTGTGATCAATACGAGTTTCTTGTTATGTAATTTGGGCTGACCAATACCCTAGCATCTTTATGCATTTGTTGCACAGTGTGTTCAGGCCATATCTCGATTCGTTCGTGGATATTTTCATAGATGATATTCTGGTATACTCCCGGAGCTGGGAAGATCATGAGCAGCACCTGAGGACAGTGCTTCAGAATCTGAGAGAAAAGAAATTACATGCAAAATTTTCAAAATGTGAGTTCTGGATGTATTCTGTGGCATTCTTAGGCCACGTAGTATCGGGTGAGGTTATTTGGTTGGATCTAAAGAAGGTAGAAGCAGTGCAGGGCTGGCACAGACCATCCTCAGCTATAGAGATTCGCAGTTTCCTTGGCTTGGCAGGTTACTACCGTCGTTTTGTGGAGGGGTTTTCATCGATTGCTACATTTATGACTAGATTGACCCAGAAGGGTGCTCCATTTCAGTGGACAGAGGAGTGTGCGGCGAGCTTTCAAAATCTCAAGACAGCTTTGACCACGGCCCCAATTTTGATATTGCCTACTGGTTCAGGGTCTTATACAGTATATTTTGATGCTTCACGGGTTAGCCTTGGAGCGGTGTTGATGCAGGACGGTAGGAGGATTGCCTACGCGTTCAGACCGTTGAAGATACATGAAAAGAATTACCTTGTCCACGACCTTGAGTTAGCTGCTATTGTTCATGCCTTGAAAATATGGTGTCATTATTTGTACGGTGTGCCTTGTGAGATTTATATTGATCACCGGAGTTGCAGCATATGTTCTAGCAAAAGGATCTAAATTTGTGCCACAAAAGGTGGTTAGAACTACGGTAAGGATTATGACATCACTATCCTGTATCACCCGAGCAAAGCCAATGTAGTGGCCGATGCTTTGAGTCGCTGGGCAGAGAGTTTGGGAAATTTGGTTTACCTACCAGCATCAAGAGGCCTATGGCGATGAATGTTTAGGCCTTTGACATCTAGTTGTGAGGTTGGATCTTTCAGAACCTAGTCGAATTTGTAGCTCGGTGCCCCAACTGTGAGCAGGTTAATTATGAGCACCAGAGACCCGGTGGGTTGGTTCGAGTCGGGTGAGGTTGGATTATTGGGCACAAACTTGGTTTAGAATGCTTTGGAAAAGTTTAAAGTGATTCAGGATTTACTCTATATATCCTTGTTAGGATAGAAGAGTTATTCGGACGGAAGAGATCGTGATGGTTCCGATATGGTTGGAGAGAAGGTTATGATTCGTGTTTCACCTATGAAAGGCTTCATGAGGTTTGGGAAGAAAGGAAAGTTGAGTCCAAGGTTTATTGGCCTTTTTGAGATTTTGAGGCATGTTGGGGAGGTCGCTATGAGCTTGCCTTACCTCCTAGCTTAGCAGGAGTTCATTCGATATTTCATGTTTCGATGCTCCAGAGGTATCACTATGACCCTTCGCACGTGTTGGATTTCAGCTCAGTCCAGTTGGGCAAGGATTTATCTTATGCTGAGGAGCTAGTGGATATATTGGACAGACAGGTCAGAAAGTTGAGATCAAAGGAAATAGCTTCAGTAAAGGTTCAATGGCGGGGCCAGCCGGTCGAGGAGGCGACTTGGGAGACCGAACGGGATATGCGTAACCGATACCCTCATCTTTTCACTACTTCAGGTATGTTCTTTATACTCATTCGAGGACGAACGAATGTTTAAGTGTGGGATAATGTAATGACCCGGCCGGTTGTTTTTAGAATTTACACCCCGTTCCCCTATTAACTGCTTCCTCTAAGTTCATTTATGCTATTTTGGTTTGACGGGACGTTCGGTGTTTGGATTCGGAGTGTTTTGGGACGCTTAGTCCCTAAATGAGAGCTTAAGTGTTGAAAAATGGTCCGTAATCGGAACTGTGTGAAAATGGCCTCGGAATTGAAATCCGATGGTTCTGTTAGCTCCGTTAGGTGATTTCGAGGTTAGGAGCGTGTTCTGAATGTATTTTGGAAGTCCGTAGCTCATTTAGGCTAGAAATGCAGAAAGCTAGTATTTTGGCGATTTCCGATTGATAGGTGAAATTTTGATCCGAGGGTCGGAACGTATCTCCGGAAGTTGCTGTAGCACCGTCATGTCATTTGGGACATGTATGCAAAATTTCAAGTCATTCGGACATGTTTTGGTCGGGTTTTTGATCGAATGTGTGTTTTTGAAGTTTTAAAAGAACTTAGGCTTCAAATCTATGTATTTGATGGTTTTGGTCTTGTTTGAGGTGTTTTGAGGATTGTAACAAGTTTGAATAATGTTTTAAGATGCGTTGGTGCTTTTGGTTGAGGTCCTGGGGGCCTCGGGGGTATTTCGGGCTGTTTAGCGCTCTTATTTGATGTTCCAACGCCGTATCTTTAGACATAAAGGGGTACCATATTAAGTAAATGAGCTCCAAACTAAGTTTTTATTGAACCATTAGATCCATATCGTAATTTCGGAGCCATAGCAAAAAGAATCGTCGAATTTGGACATCGTATGAGGGAGTTATGCTCATTTCCGTGTCGGGAGAGTGCCGGTTGCTGTCATAACCGCAAAAGCGAAAATTGACCACGGAAATAGAGCCGCAAAAGCGGTCCCGCATAAGCGAAAAATGTCCGCGAAAGCGGAAATGTCCACATAAGCGGAAAATTGGCCTGGGCAGAGACCTTAAGTTCCGAAAATGGCCCATTTTCTCCATTTTTGACTTCTAGAGCCCGGCTTTGAGAGATATTTCTAGGGGTTTCCGTGAGCAACGATTGGGTAATGAATCTCTACTCTCTTATGTTTGATACTTACTAATCTAATCATGATTTCATTCGTATTTTCGGATTTTTGAATGAAAAATGGGTCAAAATCCTTAGACTAAATTGTTGAGTTTTGAGTGGGTATTTGACCTCTGATTTGAGAGATTTTTATATGGGCATACTCGTGAGAGTACGAGGTTTCTAAAAATATAAAAATTATCTGATTCCGAGATGTAGGCTCGAGGGGCATTTTTGTCATTTTACAAAATTTCGCATATTAGCTTAGAATTTAATTGTAGAATCAATTACTTGAATTATTATTTACATTATGCAATTTAATTGAATAGATTTGAGCCATTTGGATCGAATACTCGTGGCAAGAACGTGATTTTGGATTGAATTTTGAGCCGGTTCGAGGTAAGTGGCTTGTCTAACCTTGTGTGGGGGACTTTGTCCCTAAGGATTTGATATTTGGTAGTTGAATGCCTTGTACGTGAGGTGACGAGCGCGTACTTGTGCTAATTGTTGAAAATCCTTTATTTATTATTTAATAAATAACCTTAAATTGTATTTTTCCTTTCTTGTTTGTACTACTTGGAATTTAAGTCTGTTGTTAAATCTAGGCAAGCATGTCTAATTGACTTAATTGATCTACTTGCTCAACATGCCTTATTTGGATTCTGTGCAAGAGGCTAAGCTAGACTATCTATTGCCTTATTGTGAAGTTTTTATATATTTATTTTTTTGAGTATCTCTGTGATTTTGTTGCATGTTTATATTTGGGACTACGGGTTTGATTCCTGGGAGCTTCCCCCTTGTTTGTTTACTTTGGGACTATGGGTTAGATTCCCGGGAGATCCCTCTGCACATTTATATTTGGGACTACGGGTTCGATTCCCGGGAGATCCCCCTGCATATTTATATTTGAGACTACGGATTAGATTCCCGGGAGATCCCCCTGCATATTTATATTTGGGACTACGGGTTTGATTCCCAGGAGATCTCCCTGCACATTTATATTTGGGACTACGGGTTCGATACCCGGGAGATCCCCCTGCATATTTATATTTGGGACTATGGGTTAGATTCTCGGGAGATCCCCTGTACATTGATAGTTGGACTACGGGGCGGTATCCCGGGAGATCCACTGGACAGATGATAGTTGGACTACGAGATGGTATCCTAGGAGATCCACTGGATAGATTAAATATAAACGAGACTCAGGACGGTATCCTGGAGATCCCCGGTTGGTATTTATGGTACTGAATTGTTTTCCTCCAGTGTTTACATTGTATTCGGGTTATTCTATGAACTTGTTGATGTTATCTTATACTGTGTTATATTACTGATGTTCTCACTTATTTATATTACTTTACTCCATACTATTGGATCATACCTTGTATTTTATCTCAGTAGGGCCCTGACCTTCCTTATCACTACCCAACCGAAGTTAGGTTTGGCACTTATTGAGTGCCGCTGTAGTGTACGCATCCCTTTACTATGCATGTTTTTTATGTACAGATCCAGGTACCTTTACTCAGGCATACCATCCTTGAGGCGAGGCGATTCTTCGGGACTTCGAGGTATATCTGCCGCGTCCGCAGACCAGGAGTCTCTATCTTATTCTAGCTTTAGTATACGATTTTCCCTTCTTTTGGTTGTGTAGACATTCCGGAGTTAGAGCAGTATAGTTCATTTCTATTAGCCTGTGTTTCCTTTGAGTTTCCGGGTCTTGGGTGTTTCTTTTGGTTTTTTTTTTGTGATATGGGTTGTATTCTGCCAAGTGGCACTTATACACAGTTTTCTCTTGACAGTAAGGTTTTTTAGTTGTTGCTTCCGCAAGTTAGTGTATTTTCCATAAGGTAGTTTATTTTCAGCAATTTGTGTAAATTCTGCATTTTTAGGCTTACCTAGTCGTAGGAACTAGGTGCCATCACGACATGTTCATGGAGGGAGAATTGGGGTCGTGACAATAATTCTCCCAATATGGTTGATTGGACTATCATAGTCGCCTTATGGAAGGATATTCTATTATTCATCTCAGTAACAGAACTTCTAAGAGCCTTAAGGTTGGGCACAGGTTTCCACGATGCTTATGAGCGATTATTCCGCAGTATTGTTGTGATGGTAGGATGTTTGCCCACGTGTCGGGGCGGTGAATGACTTGAAGGGAGGTTTACTCAGTGTGTAATCAAGGGATTTAGTATTTTATTCCCGGCAAGGGAAAGACAGTCAGACTAAGAATGGTCAGATGTGGGCTGGTGGAAGTAATGAGGCTTGGTATTTGCAAGCGTGGTGGAGTTCTCCTCTATATTGGGGTGTTGTTGTCCTAATTGGACGTACTAAGTTTGTCGATGTTACAGTCTGCTACAATTCGACTTTATGGAAGGATATTGTGAAATAGTATTGGATATACGACTGTCAGATATCACATGGTGCGGTGGTTTAGGATTGAATCAGCATTTCAAATGTTGACAGTTCGAGAAAGATGACCTTCGAAAAAGTTTAAAGTTAGTAACAAGTTGTGGATTCAAGTTCCAAGAAGATACATTTTATTAAGGCAACAACGGAGCAGCAAAATATGAGAAAACACGTGGGAAGTGTTAGGAGGAGTTTAGAACTTCTAAAGGGCCTGGTACAAGAAGCGTAGGTCGAGCAGTTGATTAAAGGAGCGAGTTTTCCCAAAGTGGGAGAGTGGCGGAACTGTTTAGGGCTTGGTAATAAGATGACTATGCGCCTTAAGGAAAGTTTAGAGCGATTTAAGAATAGTGGCGCTTGGCTATTGGGGTCTACGGATCTAATTTGAAGTGGGGATTCTGGTGCGGCAGGAGATTTAACGTGATGGAAAGGAGCCGCTTAAATGAATAAGGATGCAGCATAAATTTGAATTGGAAGGATGTTGTTGCGCATTTAAATGATGTCCACGAGGGGTAAATGGACCTGTGCAACTGGAGAGTGAGCTCAGACTCAGGGAGGGTCATTGATGTCGTAGTAATTGTACCCTGTACAGAAGTATGGGAAGATACCGGGGAGAGCCTTCAATAGGCGGGTTACCCAAGTGAGCAGGTGAGCAGTCGTGTGGTTGGCGAGGCTTCTGCGAAAAATTTTATCGGTTATGTAGCAAAGAGATCGGTCGTGCAAATGTAGTGGGCAAAGTAGAGTATAAAAGAATGGGTTTTGCAGAAAGGATCTGAGAATTTATGCGGTTAATCGTGCAAGTTTATGTCGATGGAAGCTAGGGAATCTTGGTGAATTCTAGAGTTGTGAAATAATGGCTTCGAGCTAAGTGGGAGAGTCCAACCGCTTATGATGTGGTTGCAGAGTTAATTACTTGCGAGATTTCAGGTTATTGGCATATTGTTGGGCTATTTCAGCTACGGGGAAAAACCATAAGTGGTAATCTGGGCAAAGGAATTATTAAAGGTGGGCTATCGTTGGCCTTATTGGATCATGCTCAGACTTGGGGGAAAGATTCAGGATTTTTCTTTGTACAGATGCGGGTTCCAAAGGAAGTGATTCGGCGGGCTCTTCGCCAAGGGAGTACTCATGTGATGGGAGACTCATGAAGTTGATTATATTCGGGGCTATGTCAGAGTGGGTGGCTCTCAACAATGGTCATGGTAAATTCACAAGATGAGGTGTGATGCCTAATGATTTCGAGCGTATAATTACAGGTAAAAGAATCAAGCTTGTTAGCAGCCTATGAGAAGAGGCGCAGAATAATCTGTGATGTTTTGGCTTGTAGTGTGGCATTTGGGAGGTACGGAATAATACATGGGATTTGAGATGGCATAGTCTCGTGATTCAAGGTTACTCGGAATAAGTGCAGATGGAGTATGCTATGTATTGAATAGAGTCGGTATTATTTCTGAAGCAATTAAGGATAAATTGGAAGAAGATAGATTGGTTAGCAATAATTTAGTTGGCATATTGGAGGTAGAGATCAGCTCTTTCAGCGTGATTAAGTTATGCAAGTGATCTGTGGCTGTGCGTACGAGGCTTGTCAGCCGCCGTAATTGATACTATTCTGAAGCATTCTACTGTTATGGCTTGTTATGTGGAAGTAGATTCCGGAAGGGCTATGGTGGCTTCGACCACTACTTAGATGATTGCATGTTCTACGGTTATGAGTATTCGTCGGTATGTTGCTGTGATTCTCCTAAAGTGAGTTCAGTGAAAAGCTTCGATGTGATGAAGTATTAATCTATTAGCAATCCTGGAATTACGACGAAGAATCGTGTCCTACTATTCATGGGCATGTTGGGAGCAGCGAGTAATATGGAATTTGAAATGAGAATTTAGGTTGCAGTTCGGTGTGGACAAAGATGTCACAGGCTCGGATAAACAGGAAAGGAGTTTCGGTGTTTAAATTAAGTTGGGGTTGTCTTCAGCGTCACCTGAGATTGGTGTTTTGTAAAGAGGGCTTGTATCATGGTCAATGATTCTTGATCGTTTTTCAGCGTTAGTGCGGATGGTGGGTTGGAGGTAAGACCCAGTTAATTGTTATGGTAGATTGTGGGAGTGTGTTCCACCGGAAGATCGCATAAATGTGGCACGTAGCCACTTGATTGATTAAAGATCTAGACCAAGTATGAAGAATTATGATGACATCATTAAAAAATTGAGAATGGATGCTTGGAGGGCACTCGGATTCTGAGTTGTGGATTGTAATCCGGTTATGATGGTTGTCCTTGTGTGTTACAAGAAGAGGGGAATTAGTATGGACCTTTGAAAGGTCATTGGCTTAATTTGATATGATCAGGATCGACTTGAAGTCGGTGGATGGATTTAAATGTGAATCTAGGCTCTATGTCAGGCCAGTCGTGTTCATTTCAGTAATGCGATCCTTATGGAGTAGTCAAGGTGTTATTTCGTTGTCAGATAATCCATGTAGTGATACATTGCACCGTGAGAGTCGTGAGAAGGCTTGAGAAATCGTTTATGTGTTAAGGATCCGTGTAGAAATGATGTATTATGAGCAGAATGGCTCTTGAGATTCAGATCTTGTATCGCACCTCAGTTGTGCCCGAGTTTGTGGATTGTAGCATTATATGTCTCCCTAGGGAATAGTATTATACACTTAGTGTGTTTATGACCGATATTCGATATTTTGTTGTAATGAGCGATTTAGCTCGACGTGCATCTCCTTATGTGAGTTCTATGTATGGATCGGGTGGTACGCCGCCACGGGTATGTTATTTAGATCGGGTTGCACGCTGCAACAGTGTGATGTTTGGTGCAGTTTCCCTATTTGCCTTTATGTGTTCTGTTTTCTATTTTTCGAGGGAAGCTCGTTCTAGCTATGAGCCCGTATCGCATGTATGATTCGCGAGGGGGGTGTCCGTTTAGCATGTTGCCCGCGTCGCTTGTATGAGTCGCGAGCGGGGTAATTAGATCTCCTTTTCAAAGTTCGCTTCCTTTTGTATCACATTCTAATTGGTGGCCTATTGGCACATTGTGGCATCATATGAGACTTTTGATTATGTCTGGGGTGGCTTATTGTGAGATGAGATTTTTGGATTTAGGATCAGTAATTGAATGAGTTTGACGCATTTTAGCTAGAGTAATTGACTTCAAGAACTTTGTTGATCAATGACATCCTGATTCTTTTGGTTAAGGATTATCCACTTCACAAAATGAGTTCCTTGTGTGTTTTTGCTAGCCGCGAAATATTCAGATGTTCAGATTAGTCTGCTCATGCTAAATGCTTAGTTTTGACATGTTTGGCTTGAGTTAGTTAGTCGTAAAGCTGCTAAACGAGTCATGAATCACTAAAGTGCCCTGTTCCCTGATTTCACGACTATTTTAATGCGTTCTGTTGGCTTGAAGTAGCTGAAGTTATTCTTGACAACATTTGTCCTTTGTGGCTTACTATGGTTGAGAGGATCAGAGATTGTTCATGTTTTCTCAGGATGCCATTTCTGTCTGTAAACCTTTCGCACAGGATTCAACATGAGAATTGTTTAGTAGTATTGCTTTATTCTCTTTGAAATTAGTTTGCATTTTCTCAATCAAGCTCATGTGTTCTTGTGTTTTATGTTCCTAGCAAGTCCCTATTTTGTATGGCTGATTGCAGGCTTAAAACGTGATAATAAGTGATGCGATTGTCTAATATTGAAAGAGGATTCCATGTAAGTTGTGAGGCATCAGTCTCGTTTGAAAGGGAACTAGCTAAGTTCAGTGTTCAGATTTGACTGTTCTAGCATCGTCAGTTTTATGTTACCAGATAGTGTCTAGAGGTAATTTTGTCATGATACAGACTGAATGGACTTGATACCTCGTGCTTGGGCGCTGCTGTTTTGGTTCTTGTAATTTGACCACATTTAATTAAAATACAAGTTTATTTGTTGTTAGTTTGTGTTGATCAACTTTCCAGTGTAATGAAACTCTGCTGGCTCACTTTTGAAGTAGGCATTCTCTTAGTAAGTT